>CAJNIZ010005692.1:1366-36460 GCA_905231905.1 Symbiodinium pilosum | reverse complement strand
TTAGGGCTTAGGGTCTGGGTTTAGGGTGAAGGGTTCAATTTTGAGGGTTTAGGGTTTAGGGAGGATTATACAGCTCATAGGGGCTAGAAATGTACTTGATAAAACCCCCTGACCCTCACAGTACGCCCAAACTAGCATGAACCCCATCCCTTAAAGGGAACCTGGGATGTAGCGTTTACGGTCTAGGGTTCGGAGAACCGTATATAGTCTTGATGGGGCCACTTTGTGGTTCTATGTCGTTTGCGGGAGGGCGCTACCTGAACAATGCCTCATCATACTGTTGCGATTTGACCAGAAGTCTCAATCACGGTGGCGGTGGCAGGAGCGGCATTATCAGAATGCTAACTGGCTCTGTCATCATCATGCCTATGACCCGTATCACTATCAGAAAGACCCTCGCCATTCACAACCTTCCCGGCGTACACAGCGCATAGCCAACATTGTGCTTCAAAAGACTGCTTTCTGCCCCACAAAATCCAGGTAGATGTGAAGTATATACTTGGTCCCCACAAAAGCTCCAAGAAAACTAATTACTATAGGGCCCAGATATCTACAACATTATCCAAGCGGACGGAATGCTTCAGGGTCTTTCTTCAGCCATGACTGGAGCACCTCGAGGTGGATGAAGTACCTGTCACTGGTCATTTATTTCAACAGCCGATCAGCGCTCTTTCTTATCCATGACTGAGATCGCTTGTGCAAGAGCACGAAAGAAACAGTCTCCACGACTTTCAGTTGAAACGACTTCGGCCCCTGCTGGAAGAACAAACGCAGGACGCTGCAATTTAGCAGCCTCACCTACATCATGCTGGGCAACTCGCTTCTCCAAGGTTCCGGCTTCTTTCCACTTGAGTCTCCAGTTAATCTTAAATATCCCTATCAGACTATCTTGTTGCCATATGCAGAGGTTACCCTAAACCTTAAACCCTAAACCTTAAACTGAACCTCTTCAAAATGGCCACTCGAAGGAGACGGGGTTTAGTAAGCAGCTTAATGGATGACTCGGGATATTGTTTAGGGTTTGGAGGTTTAGGATTTAGGGTTTAGGCTTTAGGGATTTGGCTTCTACGGGTCGGTACTTACACTGAACGCATGCACAAAACGGAGCCCTGGACCAAAAATCCAAACATTCAAATAAAAAACAGAAGCGCTAAACCTAAACCCTAAACCCCTAAACCCCCCAAACCCCTAAACCCCTAAAACCCTGAACCCTAAGCCCCCTTAAACCCTAAACAGTAAACCTCTAAACCCTAAGCAACAACCTGAGTTTTCCAGCGCAGGATGTTGGGTTTTGCCTGTGCCCCGGGTGTCGTAGGCCGCTGCCAAGGGGTGCAGCAGCCACACCTGAAGTATAGGCCCCTTAAGTAGGTAGAATATGGGGTCTATGGGGATCTTATCATACTATACCCAAATCCATATCCTATCTACTTAAGGGAGACTATACCCTTAGAACCCTACTGCTTTAAGGTTTCGGGTTGAAGGTTCAAGGTTTAGGGTGTAGGGTTAAGGCTTAGGGTTGCAGGTTTGAGGTTCAAGGTTTCAGGTTAAGGGTCTGGTTTGCAGTAAGACTCCTGAGTTCAGGCATCGCTGAATGCTTTGAATATCCATCATATAATCATCATCCGACTGTTAGTGGGTGGGCGCAGTGTCCAAAATAATTTTGAAGAGCATGAGGAGACTATAGACTTCGGTCTACTTGAAGGGGCTGTGAGGATATGTAGAGACTAGGAATTAGGTTTCAGGGTTAGGGTTCAGGGTTTTGCAAACAATGCATCCTTAGGGATCCTGAGGATATGCAGGGGTTATGATGAGAGTATGGGTATTCCCTTTCGGGTTCGCACATGGGTCCTTTGAAGCTTAGGGGCTGTAGGATCCTTTGAGACTAAGGCATCTTAGAGCGATCATTTTGGGAAATTCCAATACTTGGCCGAGCTCCGGATGGAGGAACTCCTGCACCGCTTATGGAGGTTTCCCAAAACTAGGGGTCCTACTGTTGATATCAAAAATCCTGCGTGACCTTATTGTACTATGGCACCGTAATTCCCAGTTGACAAGGTACTTAGAGTCATGCAGGATTTTTTGTCTCCACCGTCAGTGGAGGGATTCGGATCGGTTTAAAGGTTGAACTTTCGGGGATTGGGGGTTGGCCTTGGGGGACGAGGGCTCAATATATGGGCTTCAAGGATAACCTTTCATGTTTTGGGTGTAGGGGTTCCTTCGCCTAAGCCTAAACTCTAAACCCCAAACCCTCAATCCTAACCCCAAGACCCTAAACCCTAAACCCTAAGGTCTAGGTCTGGTACAAGAATTTCTGCCACGCACCATCGGGAAGGAGCTAAGGCCTGATGTACAAGCCTGAGTAATGCCTTCCCCTACAGCAACAATAGCAAGCGCTTTAGGGTTAGGGTTTAGGGTTTAACAATAGTGAGAAAATAGTAGTAGAAATAGCAACAATAGTAGTAGTATAGTAATATCAGGAATATTATTAGAAATAAAGCAAAACTAGGAATACTTGTGATAATAGTAAGAACAGTAGTATTAGTAAGAATAGAAAACAGAAAATAGGGAAAATAGAAGTAACAGTATTGATAGACTAATAGCAATGATAATACGAACCATACAATAATATCTTAATCCTCTCCCCAACAGGGTTTTTCGGTCCCAGGTTATCTAGCGGAATGGAAGAGAAGAGGAGAACTAACATGTTGTTTAGGGTTAAGGGTTTAGGATAAACCTTGTCAACCACACCCTTACAATAGATATTCCCCTAATATGTAATGGTGGTATGTTGAGGGGAGCCCGGCTGGGGGTTGAATATTACGGGGAGGGGCTTCAGTATCAGCGTTCTTCCTTCTGCATCCTTTTTGAACTACCGTGGGGTTTCGTAGGGTTTAGTAATTAAGTCTTTTTCTGTTCATTTAGGCTCCTACTTGAAAACATCGTGGAGACTTAGCCATAACCCCGGTTATCAATATTATAAACCCACTTATTGAGTCCCCTTGAACCTCCAAGTATATCAACCAAGATGCATGCACCCTAAACCCTAAACTGCAAACCCTAATCCCTAAACCTTACTGCCCAAATCCTAAACCTCAGAAGTCCTGTGCTATAAACCATTCTCCTAAACCCTGAACCCCAAAATGTACCGGAACGTTACGACCACACCCTTGCTCAAACCAGATCTTAAGCACGGAGCCCAAAGCCGAAGCTCAAAGCCTTTAAGTTCCATACAGGGATTTAGGATTTAGGGTTTAGGGTTTAGAGTTTAGGGTTTGGGGTGTAGAGTTTCGGGTTTGGGGTTTAGTGTTTAGGGTTTAGGGTTTAGGGGCCCCGTAACATGGGCCTCTACGTGTTTCCCGGGTCCTATCCATGGGCCCTAAATTGCAGTTGTAGGTTTTTGCAATAGGTACACACGGACAGGACTGAGGGCGCATGCTAGGGGCCCATGGCCCCAAAATTGCAAGTGCAACCTGAAACCTAAACCCGAAAGGCCAAACCGGCACCCTGAACCGTGAACCCTACACCGGAAAACCCGCGCCCTAAAAATCCTCAAGCTCCCACCCTTAAAGCCCAAAGACCTGCCCCGCAAGCCGTAAATTTCTAAACCTTAAACCACAATCCAAAAAACCCTAAACCCTGAAGCCACGCCCCAAGCCTGTTTCTAAGTTAGGAGCCTCCGCCTCCGGGTTTTGGCGGCGGCACGCCGGAGCCCTAAAGTTGGATGCAGGGCAGGCATGGTCCCATTAGGGTTGAGGGATTTAGAGCGGATGATTGCGGGTTTGGGGTTTAGGATCTTCTATTGAAATTTTGGGTTTAGGTTTTAAGATTTAGGATGTGAGGTTTGGGATTTGGGGTTTGGGGGCTTTGTGCGTGGGATTTAGAGTTGGATTTAGAGTTTAGGGCTGGGGCGTGGGGACAGAGAGTGTAGTTGGAGTGTCGGGCAATGTCCTGGACTTTTGTCCTACGCATTAAACTTTTACTTTCAGGATGCCCAGTTCAAGAGCAGAATTCCAGCACCCTACTGCCATCGTTTCAAGAGAGATTTCGCAACACGTTGTCGGGATGCACTCAAGCCTTAAGCCCCAAACCCAAAACCCTATCTATTGTTATGACCGCGTTAGAGGGAGTCTACACCCCAAACCTTAAGCCTCGGGTCCCCCCTGCTACCTTCCCTATGCAGGGATAATTCGGCCTAATTTAGGTTCATTAAGGGGGAACCTAGGCGGGTAGTTTTGGAGGGGCAGATGGGTGTAGACCCGGAACCCTACCTAAGCCCTAAACCCTAAACCCTAAATAGATCCCACACCCTAAACCCTAAACCCTAAACCCTCAGCCCTAAGCCCTAAACCCTAAATGCAGCTCTGGCTCCCGAGGATGCAAGACTGGGCTAAGCACATGAAAGCGCCACTGAACTGCCATTTAGGGGGCTATAGGGGATACTGGGGTATAATGGGTTTGGGTTTGAAGATTTCCAAAAATTGGGGTCCCTAGTTGGGGTTCCTTATCTGAATAAGGGTCATAGTGTATTGAGGTTTATTTTGGGCCTGTCCATTTTTGGAATTGCCATTTTCAGCCTGGCCCCTGCCCAGCGGCAGAGTCAGAGGTAGTGTTGGTAGTGTTTTGAGTAATGTGGGGGGTTGCCAAAGATTGCTGGTAGAATCTCTCATAAAAACCACCATAATCCCCTGATCGTATCTATTCTGTACACTTAGGACGTAGGACCTTTTGGGGTATCCCTTGTATTTGGAATAACAAACGGATTTCATACTGGAGAGTGGCTACCCTTGTCGGTCTTGATTCCCTTTAGCAACCTCCTGGTATGCTACCCTTTGTCAGTCTTGATTCAATAACCTTTGGTAGCCTCCTGGTATGGGGTTGCCTGCTGTATGTCTCATCCGACTTGTTGGTTGCCATGATGAGGATAGAGGCATGGCTTCCCGTAGTAAGGGGTCCAGGCCTTAAGCCCTAGAAAAGCAAGCCTAAATCCTTAGCCTTAACATCCTGAACCAAACATTAGGCCCTACACCTTGCACCTTAGACCCAAGAACCCTGAACACTAAGCCCTAAACCCTTTAGCCCCTGAACCCCCAGCCCTGATATTGCACCACCCCATATATCTGATAGAGGGTTTAGGGTTCAGGGTTATGGGATTTAAGGTTTATGGTTCAGCGATTCAAGGCTTAGGGTTTAGGGGTGCGTGGAGGAAATCTTGCACAACTTCGCATCCCCTAAACTGTTGTAATCACCATTGTTTGCGTTATTTGGGGTAGAGCAAGGCTTCCTCCAGCCACAGGATCCGCTGCTGCCCAGAATGTCATGTTTTTTGGGAACTGTATTTACGCTGCAGCCTGAGGGGAGGGTCAGGGAGACCTAGTAAGTACATTTATATCTTATGACTACTACCCTATCTATCCCCATTGATAAACCCTAAACCCTAAACAGTTACATGACCCTCCAAGCATTCCAAGCAGCGTAATGCTCAGGTTGCCAGGTGGACGCAACTGGCTGGACCGGTGATGGCTTCTGGCGCATTTGCTTCCTGGTAGTTTCCTCGTATCTTCTTCATTCTGGGTAATCTTATTGCAGGTAGATTAAATTAGAACGTGGTGAGATGAGTATCCCTTTCTGTTCTTGAAAATGCCCAATCCCTTCATGTACGCATCGCCAGACAGACCACCGTGTTTGCAGAGACTTAGACTTTGACATCCCTAAATGCTTCTGATTCTAGGTCAAAGGCTCCATATTTGGCGTTCTATGTCAGTTGGTATGTTCTATTCCTGGTTGACGTACTTGACAATTACCATTAGGTCTTCGATTAGAGTTTTGGACAACCAGGGCTGCTCAAAAAGTCGTCATCAGAAATTGATCGTTAGGCATGTGGGGATTGTCCTAAATTACTGTCAGTATGGGGTCTTATATTTAGGTTCCTATTATAATACGGGGCCCTATATCCATTTTGGGAACAGTAATTTAGGGAAACTTCCATGTAGGTTCACAAAGGCAACAGGGTTCAGGCGAAGGTTGAAGTCAGCCAAGCAGTGGGTCTACCTTGTGATCATTCCTGGATGGTGGCTGGTGATTGTAGTGGTTGCACCAGGACGTATTTTGCAGCCCAGGTGCCCTAACCGCTAAATGCTAATGGTGAGAATGTTTTTTCAGCCAGTGCCTGGAAATTGTTGTATCCAAGAGACATGCAAGGTTTAACAGGTTTTTCGCCTGAACTCCCTTTGGGAAACTCGCCTGTCATAGGTCATAGGCCCTACACAGGCCCCAACCCCTGAAGCTGGATACGGCCATTTTCAAGAACTTATCTTGGGATGTGGATTTGGTTCCGCAGTAAGCATAAAGCTTGTCAGGTATTGCCCGATGCTTTGTCACCCCATTGTCATTAGGGACGGAATGGTCACATGTGATTGCCAAGCAACCATGCTGACCTCAGCCGTACGCTGCTTGCACAGAAAAATCTGAAGTCCCGAAGCGCATCTGTTTGAGCAAGCATGCAGAAGGTGCGACACGATTGGGACCCTGACTGTCTCAACTTCAAGTGAATATGGCGAGTGGCATGACGTACGATGATATAAACTGAATCCAGATTTGATGTGTTACTACCACGGCAGAGTTCAGAAACAGGGCCTTCCTGTATTACAATAAGACCACTTGATGCCCTGCGCGCGATACATACGATTTACAATTTCGGCAGTTTCGGATGCCAAAGCCCTAGACCCTAAAACCCTCAAACCCACAACCTTAAAGCTAACAACACAGCATGAAGCTTCCTAAACCCTTACCCCTAAAAACCCCCAAGCTCTCTTGCTCTCTTGCCCCTGTTTTGTCAGCCTTCAAAGCGGTCGGATTGGCTGTGCAAGGCCTGGATGCCAAATGAGACATCGTCTGAACTCCTTAAAGGGGGGTTAGTTAAGGGATTATATAGGGGACTACCATAGGGCTTATTACGGGGGATACCAGGAGTTTAGAGTATAGCGTATAGCTCAAATGGTAGTTTCCCAAAATGGGGGGAGGCCAGTATAGACCCCGAAGTATTATAATTCCTGTTTAGGGGACCCTACAGTGGTACCCCTAATTCTGGGAAACCACCAAATAATCCTGAGGAAGCCCTAGGTGGACTCCATATGTGGTTCTCATGGAGTCCTTTTTTATAGGTCCCCCTCAATTGAGCCGTAGTCTAAACTCCTTAAAGTGGATTATACACGGGACTTTCTACGGTTTCGATTGTAAGGCTTTCTAGCGGGGAAGCTACGAGTTTAGACTATAACTCATATATACCCTCTATATACCCTCAAATTCGCTATGTGTATCTCACAAGATACTATAGCTCATATGCAAGGTTGGACGCAGCTTGGGCCCATATGGGATCCCTACAAAATCATGGGAAGTCATGTTAGAGAAGCGTGGCAACCTGCTTTCCTGCTTTCAGTGACTTCCCATGACTACTTGTTCTCCTAATTGTTATTCTTAATCTTATCCTTGCTATTATTATTATTAGTATCATTAGTATTCTCACTTCAAATTAATTTTGCTATTGATATTCGTATTGTTGTTACTACAATGAAGATATTCTAGTATGTGCTGTCTGGCAGCCGTTTTGAGCGCTTGCCGCTCGTTCTCTGCAAACTCGTCCGTATCCAATAGCCGGAGGCATTCGCAAACCCGTTTCTGGGTTCCCAAGGCTTAGGGGTCCTTGTTTTTTGGAGCCCCAAAATGATGCTTTTAGTATACGGGGTCCACATTGTCGGGCCCCTTGTTTAGGCTTCCCCGCGTCATTATCATTGCATTTACACGGCAGACATTGATGGATTTGATTTCTCAGCCTTGTACAATATTGCCCTTTGCAAAAAGGCTACTTAGGTCCTGTGCCATGTGAAAAGATGGTGCGCCCATCACAGATATCCGCCATTGCAGCCGAAACGTCTCGCGCAGATGCCTTGCAAGAAGGACTGCTGCACAGACCCAGAGGGCGCTTGAGGTTGTATTCATTTACTAGGGTGTTGTCTGCGAAAGTTTATTTTTGCAAGTACGCTGCGGAGGAAGTGACAGGATGATTAGAGCTGAATGAGTCATATCGGGCCATCTTGGTTTTCAGCAGCCAGAATTTGTAACGTCTTCAACAGGCTTGGCAGCGGTGTTCTGGGGTCTTGGATCTTTCCTACGAAGTAAATGCTGCGACTTCTGCAATGGGATCGCAGGTCCTGGTTTTGTCAACGTCTCTACAACATTGGAACCAGTTTGGCTTGTGACAGCAGTCAGAACCTCCCCTACTGAGATGACATATTCTTCCATAGTTCCAGTTGGAAATGTTTGAATGATTGCAAAGCGGATATAGAAGGGGAAGTGATTCAACGATTTTTCTGTTGGATGGTTGAGGGGTCGGTTTGAGAGTTTAGGGTTTCATGCGTTTGGTGACGAGCGATTTGATTGCGAATATCACTATCTGCCTCATGTGCCTAGCGCATGACTCTTCTGATGTTCCTTTCAGCTGTTTTGTTACCAGGGCTGTAGCACGGCCTCGGCTCAGATCACCAGGACAAGAATCGGGCTATGTAGCAGGAATGCAGGAATGGAAAAGAAAATGGAAATGGAAATTATCATTTTCATCACATGTAAATTGGAGACCTTTGGACAATTCATATAGGCTCAGGGCTTGAGCTTTATAGCTCCGAGCCCTAAACTCTAAACTGCGCTAAGACGCACTGGAATGGTCCTCATAGACTATGTGTTGTTTATGAGAGCAGTTTACAGGTATCATCCCTTTCGTGACATAGGCTAGACCCTTCTGTTTCCCTGTCCAAGTTGGTCTTGACCAACATGTTCGCTGCTTGTTTAAAAACAAAACTTTGCATTAGCAATGAAAGCGGTGACAGCATTCAGGCCAGTCGTGCTAGGAGTAGCGACAGAAAGATGAATGGCACATACTATGAGTAGTGGCCTTACCTATGTCAACATGCGCCCCCTGATGAAGGGGATCATGCACAGCATCGCCGTCACTCCAAGCAGGCAACCTTCCCAGAATGCATACTCCAAAATTGTATTTCCCTTGCTCGCATACATTTGAGAAGCACCTGTACGAGCAAAACCCACTTGATCAGACTGTTGATACTGAAGTTCCTGCATAGCCTTAATATACTATAAGCCCATAATTGCCAAGGTTGATGGTACTCAGGGTCATACAGGATTTTTAGTATTCACCGGAGGAAGCTCGCCGTGGATTCAGGCCAGCAGCGAAGAGGCGTGGCCGTGAGATGTTCGTGATGTGAGTATTTGCAAAAGTCATCAGTAGCGTATTTGTAGCAGTCATAGTATTTTGTAGTAGTCATAGTAATAGCACTAGGAATAGCATTACAAGTAGTAATTACTAGAAGTTGAAAGTATCAGGGTCAAGGTTACATACAGATATATATATATATGTGTATACACGGATTTAGAATTTAGGGTTTAGAGTTTAGGGTCTGGGGCCTCCGTATTCCGTTCCTTAACAAGTCAAGGACACTTTGCAAATTGGACTGCGCCAAAATCGGATTTCCATCTGGAAACGCGGCTCATGCAAGAACGTTTAGGAGGGCTAGTTCGTACCCTGCCTGGAAGTCATTGCTAAGGTTATGCCAAGCACCATGTTTCATAACCTTCATGTAAGGCTGTCCCATTTTGTGCTACTCCTCCTTCGCTTCCTCCTTCTCGTATTGCTGCTGCGGCTGTTATAGCTACTATTAATAGTAGTAATAGGCGTCACAAACCTCACTGATTGCAGGGTGTTTGAGCATCTCAAAAATCAAGGGACAGCAGGAAAGCATACTTGTCAATGCTCTGAGAGTTCAGCCCGAAAACCCGTCAGTTTTCAAGTGGGAAAAACCCCGACGAACTACTTGGGCTGCCACGGTAGTAGTGTGTAGGCACACATACATGATCGATCGTAGAGCTTTAGGGGCTATGCAACAGTACCACCACAGCCGGAAAGACGCCCTCTTCTCTGCCGAGCCCCAAGACGCAAATCATGCGCTCTTATACCACGAACGTTATTATTTCAGCCAGCGTAGATGCTCATTGGAAGCCGTACTGCGTTCCACGACATCGCCCGGGCACGGGCGCCCTTGTCTTCCTGTCTTCGGTTTGTCATGGCCGTGGCCATGAATTCAGAGAAATGCGCGCCTTACACCACGCTCGAGTAAGATCGTGTGGCTTACTACTACTACTACTACTACTACCACTACTACTACTACTACTACTATTACTACTACTGCTATTACTCCTCCTCCTCCTTTTCCTCCTCCTACTACTACTACTACTGCTATTACTACTACTGCTATTACTCCTCCTCCTACTACTACTATTATTATTATTACTATTACTATTATTACTACTACTATTATTATTACAATTACTACTACTACTACTACTACTACTACTCCTGCTGCTGCTGCTACTACTACTGCTATTCCTCCTCCTCCTCCTCCTACTACTACTACTACTACTACTACTACTACTACTACTTGCGCCCCTTCCTACCAACTATGTTCCCTGAAACGTCAGGGGTGGGCTGTCAAGAGCCTAAGAGGAGGAGGGTGGTGGTGGAACGTGCCTCACCCAATCATCAAACATGCTGTAAATGCATGTAAATGCCAGTAGTCGTTGCACGTGCGTTCTCCGAATTGACGTCACCATGCCCCGACCCAGCCCCCCCCCACTCCCCACCTTACCCCCAGTCTCTCCATGCATTACAAAAGTACAAAGCCTTTTGGCATTCTACGAAAGCCAGTTTTTCCACAGTTTTCGCCTGGTTTCAACACGCGCTATCTGGGAAGCATAGTTGGTAGGGAGGGGGCGCCTACTACTGCTATTACTCCTACTACTACTATTACTATTAATATTATTACTACTACTACTCCTAGTACTCCTACTACTCCTCTTCCTGCTGCTCTGCTAAGATGGGTTCTTGGCCTCCCAAGCTACGGCTACATCCCAGAAGAATTTGGTGATATAGCAGTTTCCATTTTCTTTTCAATTTTCCATTTTGCCTATACAACCCCAATATACCATATTGTAGTTTCCACTTTTTCCATGACCCTATTATGACTCCAATATATGCCGTCCGGCAGGTACTGATGGCAGCACTCGCCGTTGTTATCCTCCTGAGCTTGCCTAGGGTAGAAGTGCTGCTTGGCCACACTTGTTGTGCACGATTAGTTCTAAACATGGGGGTTATATAGTGGTTGTATAGGGATACAGGAAAAGAAAATGGAAACTATTATTTGGGGTTTAGGGTTTGGGCTTGTTGCAACTAGTTCTGTCTAGACTTTAGGAATTTCTAGTTGAGAGAAAAGGTGCTCTGCACGGAATGAAGGCGTCGGGAGCTGAAGGTTACCAATGTCATTGCTGCGATGAGAACAAACAACCGGTAGTGGAGGTTTGTTTCTCTAGGAATCTAGAATCCTTGCATGCTCAAAGAAGGACATAATCTTTGTGGCATACCCGAACGCTCTGCTGCAAATGAGCTGCAAGCACACCTGATACAAGTCGATACTTGGAGGGTCCTGGGGATGAATAACCCATATAAGCCATGCAGCAACCCCAGTTAGCGCAAACTTCTGTGCCATGCCTTGTTGGGATTGTAGTTCGGGGTTCATTGGCAGCCTTGAGGTTCAGATTGGGGTGTACTGCTCGTTGTCTATCCTGCTAGGGGTACTTGGTGTTTTAAGATGGCTCCCGAGCGCACGACGGCCAGAAAATATCAAAGCTCAAATGCCTTACCTGTGGTTACAGGGAAGAAGCAAGGGAAACGACTATGTCATTGGGACTATCTAGGGCCTAGGGGGTACTATAGGATACTATAAGAAACAGCCAAGGTTGCTGAAAGAGATTTGGCGGGCTGGTCAGCACAGACCAGCAGGAAGCCACACCAAGACAATCACAGCCTCCGCCTTTTTCTTCGCCATGGCTGCATTAAATGCTCTGATGCAAGTCGCAACTACTACATCTCACGGCCTGCTAGCCATCAAGTGGGTTCTGGCTGGGGATGAAGCTGGGTTTCCCTTGGTTGCAAGCCTGTCTCTTGTGGCAATCAACACAGAGCTCTTGGTAAGGGTAGCGGCTGTGGTACACATGAGAAGCATCCTGGCACACCTGGCAACAAGTAGAGACTATCGCATTGACTTCGGAGACATTGGCAGCCTGATGGGGACGCCGTTTGGTCTGGTATGCATAGCCTGGAATGTCACAGTTGCGCTTGTTTTGCTTGTGTGTACGTTGGAGCGTGTTTCGGAGCTGTGGAGATTGCTCCCATGGGTTGCAACTGCAGTAGGGAGCCTGCTTTGGGCCAACACTACTTTCAAAGGGATCGGCGCATCAACATGGAAGGACATGGAGGTCGTAGCAACAACATCCACCCCAGTAGCAACTGTGTCTGAGTTCTTGGCACTAGTGAACGAGGAAGATGCTATGTCGGTCGTGGAAGATTTTTGTGAGGAGCGCTCGAACTGGTGGTGTAGACTCGTAGCAACCTTGGGTACAGCACGCAGGCTGAGCTTGGAGGACAGGCTTCTTGAAAGACATTGGATGGCAGTGCTTTTTGCTGCATTTCCAGAGCATCCGAAGATGCGAGTGCTTCACACCATGTCCTTTGCCTTCTTCAAGATGCTACCCTTTGTGATGCCTGCCTTGCTCGTGGTCTACAGCCTGTCAAGAATGCCACAGATTGCGGCCCTTGAAGTCCTTGGTTGTGTGGTTTCGCCTGCCTTCGTCCCAGCCTCCTCAGAGTATTTCCTTTCGCTGGAGCCTGGATGGAACGCAGAGCTCAGTCTGAAGTTTGAGATGGAGGTGGGTAGCCTTCTTCGGGTAGCACTGTCCAAGCTTGCATCTCTATCAGTTTGTTGCTTGGAGCATCACGGGGACTTAGTAAGTATACTTATGTCTCCTGCATAATGATCCTACCTATCTAGATTATTAACCTACTTACCAAGTCCCCTTGAGACTGCACATGTGTTCTTTGCTAAAGGACGCGTCAAGAACTACCCCACAGGTGGGTCAAGCATCAAGGGTGCGCTTTTGCTGCAGCGGGCGCTGTACAACCCTTGACTCCACAAGACGCAAGCATTCGGAGGACCGCTGGCCAGCAGTCTAATGTGGATGCCTTAATATTTACCTGCATCATGCCTTTTCTCGGGATTGGATTAGAATACCGTGGATGCCAAAAACTCTGCATGACCCTAAATGCCCTGAGCCTTCAAGGTCATGCAGGATGTTTAGTATGAGCAGTAAACCCTGCAATCCCGACCGGAATCTAACTACCCATATGAGTCGCTGATGTCAAGATCAAACCCGAAACTTTAAACCCTCTCATAGTAATTTAGGCCCCTACAGTACCATCTCAAGGTCTTCTGGAAATGGTTTAAGACTTCTCTCACTAAAGCCTAACCGTGGGTTTAGGGGATCCTGGCAACATACGAGAGTCATAGGGGAACTGGCGGTGCTCCTGAAGTACCTGGGTGTCTCCCAGCATGATGGGTTTAGGGTTCAGGGCTCCCTACAGTACGGACTATAGTAGTTTGCAGTCTATATTGGGCACGCTACTTATGGAAACTAGCATTTCAGTGAGGAAAGTCTGGTAAAGTTTTTATGTTTTGAGAAGCTCCATTTGATGCGGGTGTTGTTCGCTTTGCTCCCATGGCGGTTTCCATAAACAGGGGGCCCGAACATACACCAAATATGCAGCAGTCCAGGGACCCCCCAACCCCGGCCACCCCCCCATCCCCCCACCCCACCCGCCAAAAAAACAAAAAAGATCACTGATTTGTGGAACCAGCTGCCTTATCGTTGCGAGATTGTTTGGAAAAAGTCTTGAGTTGTTTTGCAGGGCATTCTTTTCTACTGAAGCCTTGCCAGGAATAGCGGGTTTGCAGTCAGGTATTCGTTACGCTGGCTGTAGCAGGCACTCAATATCTTGGCTTGGCAAACGCTGACACCCCATTTGAGTAAGGGCTTATCGCTTCTCGTTAGTCGAGAAGATACCATCAAGACATGGACGACGGTTCCTAGCCACGTTTACCATACCGTTTCTGAGCTTTCGACCCAGAAGGTTATCATAGATTCTGCTTATGTCGTGGGCTTGCCAAGGGGTGTAATTCAACCCCAGGTTTGTTTTTGGGTAATGAGGAGCCAGGTAGCGGCCGGGAAATATTGCCTCATTTCAGGCGTAGTAGTGCAAGTTGGATGTGTTGAGACGGCAGCTTCAGCGTGCATTATTGTTGCTCTTACTAATAATCTAGCTGCTACCTATTTTTAATGTTGCTATGATTGCTGTTGCTGTTATTATTGTTAAGGTTATTTCTTTCTATTGTCATCATGGTAGTGTTATGATTATGATGATGCTGACTTTTGTATGTATTCTGATTATTATCAGCACTAGGTTCTATGCTTTAGTGTCAAGGTCAGGAAAAATCATCACCTGACCGCTAGCAAGGCTTGCTGTTTTGCACAGGGGGATCTAGAATTGTCAATCTGGAGTACAGGAGAACGGGGCCGAGAGTAGGCTAAAAGTTTGGAATTTGCACATGTCCAGAAGCTCATCTTGCGCGTGGTTTCCAATGTGAGGACTTGCTCATGACCGCGCAAGTTCCCAATAGTGACTTTGGTGCCTGCTCCTTGAGTCTGCATGGACTTCGCACTCGCGAGTATGCTTTCACAGTGGTGGCACTGCAAGGCAGGTCCGGTCTTCATCTAGAATCTAGAAATGGGGGTTTCCTAAAATTAGGGGCACCTTTTTGGGGGTCCCTATAATAAAGACTATAGCATATTGGGGTCCATATTGGGGTACCCAATTTTGGGAAACTACCAAATATCTAAAGTCAATAGCCCCTTTGAATACAGGATTCTCTACTTTATACTGAGGAAATATGTCTTCAGGCATGCATCTTTTGACATTCTGTTTGCTGCATAACATAGTCGTTACGGGACTTTTTGTGTTCTCAATGTGTTTGTCACTGCCAGCCTAGTTTGCTTCATACCGTATTAGGACGTAAACCCTAAGCTTTGAACCCTTAGCCCTCATCCCAATCAAGTCTGGGGGTGTGGCAGGGTCTGCTTGCAGGACTACATCTTTCAGGGATTGCAACCCAGCCAGCTTCCCTCACTTCCTATCTCGTCCTTGTTTAGGTGGATGTGTGACTGCCGGTATTAGGACACTTGATACAAATTCAAGCTGTCAATACGTTCATGAGGGATGACGGGTGCCATGAGCCACACATACACTGCTTCTGAAGCATCCTCCCAGACCCCGAAGCCCAAATCCCAAACCCAAGCCGCGACATACAGCTTTGCCAGGGCTTGGTAAATGAAATTGCTAGCTAGGTTACACGCGCAGTTTCCAAAATTTTGGCATATGCATGTTCTGCGAAACGTGGGGTGCCAGAGAGTAAATGGTACCCGAAGACACGGCGGGCGAATTTTCACGACCTCACTCATACTTAAAATGCGCCCAGCTTGACCAAATTTCAGGTTCTGAAAATTGTAAAGGACATGGCCAGATTCCAAACCCTAAGCTCTGTATATCCCCACATAACCCCTTGGTGACCCCAACATGACCCCTACATACCCTTAACACTTTGGAGAACTAGTGTGAGGTAGGCTCTTTACCGGGCATCCTTTTTTTTTCCGTTTCTCAGGACTCCCTCTGGTGTTTGTTATTCCTCCATTTCCATTGGTGACTACTTTACCCCGAAGCCTACATCCTAAATCTGAGTCATAGGTTTCATTAAAGGATTTTACCGCTCCATCAGCTGAGCCTGCAAAGTACCCGACCTGTGCGCATGTAGCACCTTTGGGCTTTTTCTGTACAGTCCTTTACACATCCGTAGCAGGGACTTCCTGAGGCACCCTTTGTAGAGAGCCCCCGAGGTGTACAAGGCTCTGCATCTTTCGGCAACCACACCACATCCTTTCCCACCTATGCGATCAAAGATCGCAACTACGAGGCACGCTTGAACCTAGGCTGTGTTATGCAGGCATTGAATTTGGTGCAGTTTGCAAGCTGTGGAAGTTGGACTTTGAGTATAGGTAAAGGGCAGAAGTGAGCTGGGTTTTATGCCTGTAGCCAGGGAGTCTACTTAATTCTCTCCTCCTCAACATCCCTCCTGTTTTGCCAGTGAAGCTTCTGTGCAGATTGAATTGTTAGCTGACACTAACCCGAAGCCCCAAGCCCTAAATAGATTTGGGTTGCCAGCTCAGGAACACAGACAGCGATGCAGAACTTCACATGCGAGCCTCGAGTTGATTGGAAGTGATTTCCAAACTATTCAGGGGTTGCAATACTATCCCCCCAAAGACATCCCGTCAGATTTAGAACCATATTCGGCCTTGTTAAGCTGTATCTGAGTCTCGGTCAAAATTACAGTTTACTGCATTTAGTCTAGGCCGTAGTTGTTGTCTGATACGAACGTCCTAGATCGATGGGCTGAATTCATCTAAGCTAGACTTGTGAGAGGATCCACCAACATCTGGAGATCGATAGGGGACGCCCCAGCGCAGAAAACAGTAACTCGAGGCCAAAGAAATCACCTCATATATTCCTTGTTGGCTCCCTGAACTCTGTGGGGATACCTTTTTGGGGCTAGTATTTTATTTCAATGCATTGACTATAGGGTCTGAATGATTACCATGCTAGATTCCTTGTAACAAGATAGTATGGGGTACCTCAAATTCACCTCAAAATGCTATTGGCAATTTTCTGGGCATCTGTATTCAAGCATACCTACATCTTATCCCTATACCCGGACACGCATTTCGCAGACCGAAATCCCGATAGTTGCAAAGTTCCCTGAGCTGCTAGCGTCTGACAAACTCTACAGAAGTCTCATGGCCGTGCTTCCAGTGTGTAGTTATGCATGCGTGTCGCTCTGCTCAATAGACCCCTTCTGGCTGAACGCGCGAATCGGACCGGAATGGCTCCTGGTATTTCCAACCGTAAATCCACCAGTATCGTGCATGGAGAAGGTCTTGCTATGCAACGTCATTACAAAGTTGTGGCTATCCAAGGCCTCAAGGCTTTGGTGAATGGGATGAAACACTATGATTGTTGCTGTCACTGATACTGTTTTGGTTACTCTTACTACAAGTATTGCCTGACTTCAGCTGTGCCAGGCAGCGCACGGATGATGCGGTTCTTTTGTTATCTTGGACCTCAAGCCCCCAAAGCTCGAGCCTCAAACCTCAAACCCTAAACTCTAAAGCCTAAAGCCCTAAACTGTAAAGGGTAAATCATTAAACCCTAAACTCTAAATCGCAGGCGGTTTTCAGAATCAAAGCGCGAATCCAAGGAGTAAAAGCAAAGATGGACACAACGCATATGAACGCGTCACGGCTGTCCTTGGGAGCATCTTGGTGCTAGGTTCCTAAGTAAATTTATGAGCCCACGGGGCCGTGTAGTAACCCCAGAAATCCCAATTTCTCACCTACTTATGAAGTCCCCATGACCCTCCAAGTAAGGAATTATGGGGCCTGTAGGGTATTTCACCCTAAGCCCTAAACTTTTTGCTAATAGTAGCATCCATAGCCAAGGTGGAGCACTCAGGGCAGTGGTGTGGGGCTAGCACAGAACTAGAAGGCTGCCGCCCGGTGGAGGTATTTCAGCCGCAAATGAGACGTTGTTCTAGTTTTTGCGGGTTCTGTGGCCTTCCTGCTATTCCTGTCTGGCGCAGTCATCCCATGTGCCACTCACGATGTTGGTTTTAAGACCTTCATGCTTGCGAATGATGAATTACGAAAGAACAGCCTTGGTCAAGAGTTTCAATGCCTGTAGCAAGGCTCCTGGCCCACTTTCAGCAATTACAGAACAAGAGATTACACTCAATCCCCGTAAAAAAAATACTACCTCCTAGCTGTCAAGTGGCAGTATCATGTGACAACAGTAAGGTCCTTTTATTGTTCTCTAAATTTGGGGGTTGGGGTTGCTGCCGCGAGATTTGGCATGACGGTCAACCTGAGGTTTTCTCCGAGGGTGCAGGCATCTATGCTGTTCAGGCCACATCTGCGGTTTCAGGTCTAGGGTTGGTTTAGGGGATGATGGTTGTGAAATTCAGACTCACTTCGCCAAAGTCTAAACCTTAAATTCCAAATCAGAATGGGAAGGGATGTTCGGTACACGATTCCTGTTGGAAATCGGCCTTAGGAACGACCTAGACCCTTCCTTTGAAAGATGTGAAAAGCCTTCCGCACCTCACGCCAGGAAATTAAGAGATTTCATGCCAAATTAGATGTTACCGGGTTTAGTTATACAGTCTCAGAATGGTACATATCTGGAGCTTTACTCGGCTGTGTGTACTGATTAAAGCTGTTTGCGTGATCAAGGGGTGTGCGACTCCGTGACAATTCTGAATCTTCTTGACAATTTGCAATCCTTACAAGATGAGCAGAATTGCACTTGTTGCAGGGTCCATAAAGTCCCTCACGCTCTAGATAAGTCTGTGTATTTCCTTGCTGACATTTTTTCGTCCATAGACCCAAACTTCAGCAGGAAGTCTTTGCTGCTTAGCCCAGCATCGATGATTTTCTCAAGCAGCTTTAGAGCTCAGGTGCTACTGTGGCTACTAAAAATCCTGCATGACCCTAAGTACCTGATACCTTGGGAATAATGGTACTATAGCATATTCAGGTCATGCAAGATGCTTAGTATCAACAGTAGGGTTTGGGGTTTCGGGGCTTCTCCCTGACATGCGACAAGCGCAACTCAAAGCTTTTATGCCCCTGATCCTCCCAAGCAACGCCTCACATTGAAGCCATCAAGACTCTTAGCTGTTATGTTTACGCTCTCTACGACCCCCCACCCGCAAAGTCCCCTTCCTTCATTCCTCCCCTCATGCAACCATACTTGGAGGGTGAGAGGGGCTTCTTCAGTAGGTCAGAAACGGTGACAATTTGGAATAAGCGGGATGGTTATCTGGCTGATAGGGCCCCGGACCTTCCCCATACCTCACTAGGAGGGGCAGCTGGGTGGCGGAACATACAGCTTGACCCTGACCTTGCGGCCAAAGCCCTCGAAGCATGTCTTTGGTTCCTTGCGCGCATTTAGGCGTGTCGCAGCATTGTTAGGGTTCAGGGCTTCAGGGTTTAGTCGTAACATTTCGGTTGCAGGTCCTGCATTGGTTCTGCTGTTTTTGAGAAGGCAACCGTGAAGGTGATTTTTTCAGGATCCAACATGGTCACGAGGGGTGTTGAGCTTTCTTGGTTCAAAATCGGCGTTGCTCATTGACCCTCACATTGATGCAGCGCCTCTGGGACGACCACGCCATCGGAGCTTCCATTCCGTGTGAAGAAATAGTGATCTCTCAAGGTCCCTTCAAGGAGGATGCTCGTGTTTTGGTACGTTTTCTTTACAGATCTCACTTAAAGGGACAGTAGTCTTTCCTTGCGCTTAGCTGGGGGTCTGAAATGGTGATCCTTGACGATCAAGAGACTTGGGGTCTGAAAGCGTTCGGGAACTATTTTGCCCCCTTTCCAGCCTGGCCATTTCAGACCCCTCATGGGAGCATAGGGTTTGGCATGTATCTTAAACTTCACCGGAATCCACCTAGGATCACACACTGCATGTGGCCGCGAAGTAACTGGTAGCTGGTACCCTGCCGCTGGTGTTCACCACAGAACATGTTCATGCCCAGTGACAGTGAGACCCCATTTTTCACCCACATTCACCATAATCGTGTTCCCAACTCTTTCCACGAACTGGCGGTATAGTCCTGCTAGTGCTCTCTGTGGGACTCATGTTTATTTGGGGAGCATCCGCTGACGCCAATCCCTCAACCCTAAGCCGTAAACCTTAAACCCCCAGCTCTGAACCGAAAATCCTAAATCCTGAATCAACCCTGGACCCCAAACCCTAAACACTGAACCCTCAACCCTAAACTAAGCCAAACCCCAAACTCATACGGAACCAAAAATAGCCGAGGCCTGGACCACTTGAACTGTTCCTACACTTTTCAGGCACCCCGGTGGCAAAGTGAGAAGCAGGGCTTTAGGGTTCAGGATCTAGGGTTTAGGATTCAGGGTTATTCAGGGTTCAGGTTCCTAAAGTTGGTTTGGGGCCACCTGGTGTTCTTGAGAGAGGATTCCATAGCATTGATAGTCTCAGTGTATGATCCGCTACCTGAAACGGCTGGGTTCCGCCCAGGTGCGTGTCGTCAACCGGGAGGTGAGGCTAGCGCAGCTTGCTCAAGACGTTGCGGAGCGTCGTGCTACCGTGGATGCTCTCGAAGGCTTTGATCAAGGAGGCGATGCTGAGGCGGCCCAGCAGAGATACCAAAAAGCCTTGCGAGAGCGGGACAGCTTGCTGAAGGACGTCTACAAGGCCAAGCAGGCTGAGCCCATAGGCGGAAACCTGTTTAGTGTTAGCAGGGAATGAAGGAATGGAAAAAGACAAAGGAGATGATTATGTGAGTGGGGGTTTACGGAGGGGCTACAGAGACTCACTCCTCTATTTCCTATTCATAGCCAGTAAGGAAGGGGTACAGTGACCTTCCTCGCTGTTGGTCTGACGGGAACCGGCAAATCGGAGCTCTGCCATTGGATGACGGGAAACAAAACGGACTCTAGCTCGCATGCCAAGTAAGATATTCCTGCTGTTGTATACAGTACTGAAAGCCCCAAAAGGGAACGATACTATGATTAGTTCGGAGCATCCCAGCTGTGAACCAGGCATGCTCGCCGAGTGCCACCATGCAATCACACACCAGCACGGTGACCTTCCTGAAGACAAATCCCTTCAACGATTCCCACATTTTGACAGAATTGGAGTGGATTGATACACCAGGCAGAGGGGATACAAGGGGCGAAGCGACAGATGAGAAGATGTGGAACCAGACCATAGACGAGATACTTCGTAAAAGCCAGGACCAGCGGATTGATCGCATTGTCTGGGTGGTGAATGCTGCTTGGCAGCGCGGCGTGGCTATGCGGGAGATGATGCTCAAGGAGTTACGCCGTTCTTTCGGATATCACTTGTATAAACATTTGGACATTGTGTTCAACTTTCTGCCGCACATACCAAACAAGACTGAGTATCGAGAGGAGGTTCTGATTCCTCAGAGGGAGAAGTTCACAAATTGGATCATGGAGCAGGAGGACAAGCTTTTCAATTGGTCGCCAAAGCTCCGAAAAGAAGTTTCAGCCGAAGTGAACTGTACTGGCTTCTTCGGAGTCAGCATTGATCCAGCCTACTTGGCGGACCGCCCGGCAGAGTTGCCTTTGTCAGCACCATACCTTGGCTGGTTCACACCCTTTTCGTACCCCGCTGGCATGGACGAGCTCATGAGAATGTTCAAGAAGTCGGCTAGCGCCTCGCTCGCAAGCAGGAACACAGGATGCAAGGATATGAAAGGCAGAAATATTGGACTCGGTTTAGGGTTGGGGATGGCTGACATTCTCAGCGCAGCTGCTTCATTAGCTGTGTTGTGTAAGCTTCAAGAATGTTATGCCGCCTGGTAGAGACTGAATGGTCGTGCATCTAAGCATTGATTCGCAATGAATTGCTCATAAACAAACAGTATGCCAAGATAAGAGTATGCCGTGAGCTCCAAAGATCACAAACTGTATCTCGTGCTTCGGTACAGAAAATTTGGCTTCTCAGACAAGTCCAGACTGTTGAGGAAGCAAGGTCCTGAACGTGCTAAAGTTGCATGAGCACTTCACGTTTTTGCCAGGCGAGTACTTGCTCTGGCTTAGGCTGATGATCACTGTCAGCATTCACATGCTGAAGCTTTGCGCACCAGGAAATAACAGGAACCTGCCCTGCATCACACAGGGTCGGTTTCATACAAGATCGGTGTTTCTGGGCATCGCGATGTGAATAAACCCAACCTCACGCCTTATCCACTTTGCCTCAACAAGCAAGCTCTGAGGTTGTGTTGAAGCCAATGTCGAAGCATGCCCGGAATGATTTTAAGCTGATGAGTTTACACAGATATTTCCAGTGACTCCAGCCCTCAGTTGCAGGATCGATTCCTGCGACCCCGACATTCACACATCAACGCCTCAGGAGTGGTACCTCTAGGATTTTGCGTGATTTGAGACACAGACGAGGGAAAGTCCTAAGTCACATCAATGGCTCCTTTGGGGCGCAACGTGAGGTGATGATGGCGCTGGACTGCTTCTGGCTGACAAGCACCCACGAACTGGCCCAGGCGGAACTCATGGGTCCTCTAGTTCATTGTGTGCTGAATGCATTGGGATGTAACATTCATGCAAAGGTTTAGATTAATGAATGTAGGTATAGATACCACGGGGGCGCCCCAAAAAATTCAAGAACGCTGGAGCCGCCATAGTGGCCTTGGCAGGGGTACAACACCTGATTCGCCATGAGTGTGGTGCTATCAAAAAATAATTTTGTTTCTGGATCGGGAACTTCAGGGAGTTTTCGAAAATGCTGCAGGCATTTGATGAACAATTCTAAGCATTCATTGGTTCATCCCCACTGACTGCCGTGGAACAAAAGCTTGATTAGGGCGTGCTGGCTGTTTGACTGCCTGATCTTGCACGTTTGGGCCTGCTGGAGTAGTGTGGTGTTCTGGGCAAGGTGACGCAAGAATAGGGAGTAGCATCACAGTCGCTGATTGTGATTAAGCAGGTTTCGCTGTCTTCCTTTCCGCGGAGCGTTGCGGACAGAGCGTGGCGCAAAACACTCACTCATTGCTGCCATGAACGGTTTGGGGTCACTGTTGGGGTCCCAAGACGACTTAGGGGGGAATGTGGACATGGGTCCGAGTCAAAATGCAAGAGGCCCGAATTCCTACCCTACATATCCTTAGGACAGTCCATATGGGGGATTGTCAGAATTATGGTCCCTTTTTTGGGTCCCTATTAGAATACGGGGCCTAATTTAGGGGACCCAAGAAGGGACCATAATTTTGACAATCCCTCATATACAGTATTAAATAGGCACCAGGAAGGACAGATAATGATAATCAGCAGGTTATGCATCCTGCGTGGATGGCCCCGTGGAATCAGCCCCGACACTCTCAGTCGCGCATGGTCCTCAATGAAAAGAAGGAAGACCTATTATTCTAGAACTGCTACTAGTAGTAGTAGTAGTAGTAGTAGTGCTAGTGCTAGTGCTAGTGCTAGTGCTAGTACTAGTAGTGGTGGTGGTGGTGGTGGTGGTGGTGGTGGTAGTACTACTGCAACTGCTACTGCTACTGCTACTGCTACTACTACTACTACTGCTACTACTAAGAATTTCCGAGTACTGCTGCTGCTGCTGCTGCTGCTACCACCACCACTATTAGGGGGCATGATGTTCCTAGGTTAGTTGTATAATTGTAGTATAGGGTACCTCAAATAGACCTCAACAGAATGCCGGCAATTTTCTAGGCTTATACAATGCAGCAGCATTGTTCATCGCTAAGGTACCTCAACAATTGAAACAAAGTACAATGCTACTATGCCAAGACAAGTCGCTCAAAGTCTAGTCAGAGGAAGTCATCACTAAATCATTTCTGAAGACCCCCGAGAGTGGTCCACAAGCACCTCGAGAAAAGAGCGCTCCACAACACTCCAACAGCACGCCAGACGTCCCCAAGAGCAAGCAGAAATACCACAATCAGCCAAGATGACGAAAGACCACTTCAAGAGCACTCCAAAGTCTTGCAACAGCCTGCGCGGACCACTCCAGTAGCGTTCCAAGACCATTCCAAGCTTGCGCATCCCATGGGACTGTTGCGAGAGAGTTCGACTTGCATTCAAAGCCAAATTTCAAGGGCGCTGTGTCGACAGTTGCGCTGCCGTCCAAAAGCCACGACAATTATTAGTATCAATAGTATTTCTATGATTCTTAGTATTAGAAGTCTTAATAATTACTATTGCTATACGTATTTTACATATTTGTAACATTAATGTCTTGCAATTATTAGTCTCCAACGCCGCGCCGAGCCTGTTGTCAGATAGCTTGAGCAATGAAATTATATTATCGTTGACAAAGTCGAATTTGTTAGGGTGGGTTTAGGGTTAGATATAGATGGCGTCCCAGCTTCTTTGATGGACGTCATCCTTAAAGAGGCTTGTCTCATCCAAAATCCGACAACCCAAGCTTTTAAAGTCAGTTCTGGTTAGCAGGGGCTGACGGAGTGGAAAAGAACATGAAAACAGCCATATTCTTGGGCGTTATGTAGGGATTACTATACGGATCCATTCCTTCGTTCCCTTTGCAAACCAGAGGTAAGTAAAGCCTTCGGCGGAGGCATCTTGCAAAAAGCCAGCCTGGTGGCTTATGTCTGTGGGCTGCGTCCTGATGAGAAGGAGCAGGCCTTGCTGAAGTCGGGTATCGTGGCCGTTCACATGCAGGCCGAGGGCACATCTAGCGGTTTAGGGTTTAGGGTTCTGCTTAAAAAATACCCGAATGGAGCATAAGAATGATAACCACCATCGGCTATTTCGACCAGCTCTAGGCATGCTGTCATGCCTCTCATCTCCAGAATCGTGCTTATACCAGCGTGTAATTGTGTGACCTAGGGTTTGATCCTGCCTTGCCCATGTCAAGGAGCCTACCGGAAGCAAGTAGGCGTTTGAACATGCTGGAGAAGGGGACCGTTCTGGAAAAGCCTGAAAGTATTTCAAGCTCATCTTCACCATAGAGAGTCGTCGTAGTGATTCCCAGAATCTTGCATGTGTCCGTCAGACACGATAAGCCCGGACTTTTCAGCGCAAGCAACCCCTCAAAAATTCTCAAGCCCTTAGGCCCTCAGCCTGAATTTGTTGTTGGATGTTGTTGGTGTCTTGCAGGTTGAAGGCGAGCACCTCGACTCGGGTGATGGCGTTATTATGATGCCGAGCACGACTTCCTGTGGAGATCCAGGTCCTTTATCGATCAGTTCTGGGATCCGGTTATCATCTGTATTGAGTCATTGCACAAGCTGTGATTCTTGAGGATACGTTTGCTGTCGTTCTGTTGCTTTTCGAGACATCCCGGGGGGTTTGGGCTTGAAATTTTCGGGGTCAGGTTCTGGCTTTGATTATCAAAGATTGCTTGCAAATGTTTGGCTTCAGGCGTTACAAAGTAAGAAAGATTGACCTTGTTTCTGCCAAGGACAGCAATTGGATCTTGAGGAGATTAGTTAAGAACAACGTGAATTTGGCAGTATCACCATCACTGTATCATAACCACTGCTCCTGCAGCCCATCCCGCCTGGCTTACCGCTGGCAGCTCTGTTGATGTCAGATTTGCCGAACGGCACATATGAAAAAAGTGATTTGCTAAAAAGCACTCGGCGACTAAGGTGTGAGTGACTGGCCAGAGATGCTTGCCAGTGTTGGGCAACAACGTGAGCACAACGACACACATGCACTATACCGTGTGCCTTGGCGGCCATCACGCACACAGTTCTGCTTCTGTGAGGCACCAGCTTGCAATCAGTCCTGGCGCTTCGGGCAGTCTGCACCCGAAAGACAGATTCGGCCATCGGAGGAAAAGTGTCCAAATCCCATTGGGTACAAAAAGTTGGATCGGGATCTATCCTATGCAGGGCTTGTTGCTGTTGGTGACCTCATTGTCGCCCCACCAGACGAAGCAGATGCTATCATGCTGCTGAACGCCACAAGCGGACAAGTACAAAAAGTGGCCGTGAACCAGAGCTTAAATCGGACACGACCTGCGAAAGCAGGATCGGATTTGAACGGAGACGAAGATTCGGAGATGACGACGACGACTGCGATCCCCGGCTTGGTTGGCAATGATGCCCAATGGTGTGGTGTAGCCACAGACGGCAGACATGTATATGCAGCTCCTTGGAATGTCATGGATATCCTTGTGTTCAATGTGGCCACAAGATCCAGCTATGGAATACCACTTGATGATCACATCGATGCTAACGACAGGTTCATCGACATAGCAGTAGGCGACAACAAGTTGTACTTGCTGCCTGGGCGTGGACGAATACGTTTAGCCGTTGTTGACTTGGGAAGCAACTTGAATCAAGTGGTTTGGGGTTTAGAGTTTAGAGGGCTTGTTCACCTAAGTTTACGTCAAGACTTGGAACAGACTAAGGCAAGGATGTACAGCTGAAGGACCTTTCCAATTACAGCGGTGGTTTTTTGGCCATGGTTCATCACATTTTCTTGTTGTTTTCGCAGAAGCGGTCAGCAACGAGAAGCTTCCTTTGTCAAGATTGCAGGAGTCACTTGTGTACTGCCCCCTTTCAGCAACAGTCGGACTAATGTTTAGGACCATCAGTGGGTGGGGGGGCAATACCCTATGACTGACGCAGGTCAGCAGGAGGCTGACTCGCCCTGGCTCGGAGCAGTTATTGACAGTGGCAAGCTATTCCTGATCCCGCACAGCTCACCGAACCTAGTAGTCATGGACACCAAATCTGAAAAGATTCTTGGTGGCTCTTGACAGGTATAACAGGTTCTTTTCGACTGGCGGTAGCAAGTGGTTGGCAAGGTAAGCAGAATTGGTCGACATCCTGTTCCTAATTCTCACCATCCATGCCCTTATTCCCTACCAACCCAAGCCTTACATGGCTAAAACGAAAGCCCGGCCAGAAGAGCATACGAGGATCATCAAAGTTGACGCTTCCGATAAGGCGATTGAGGGTTTCGGCGCTTGGGATCATTGTTCAGCAAACTTTTGGCTTTCCTGTGAAAAATCATTCTACCACGGATGGGAAGCTAATTACAAGCTCCTCACGACTATGCTCCCCTGGGCCGCTCAGGTTCTCTGGGGCTATATCTATGGGCTGGTTGCGTGCAAGCAGAGGGCTATGTGTATGCCGTTCCGCATGATGCAGAGAGGCATATCTTCTCGCAGCATGTGAGCTGTAGTCTAAACTTCTCAATGGGATTGTATAGGCGATTCAATAGGGGATTCTTTTAGAGCTTATTACGGGGGATACTAGGAGCTTAGTCTATAGCTCATGTGTGTCCTTGCTTGAAACAAGTGTTAGATTTAGTCTGCAGTGGCTGGTGTTTCGTTTGCAAACGTCAGAGTTTGGGCTTCGTCCGTTGCTGTACCCTGCCTGGGCATGCATGCAGGTCCTCCAGGTCCGCTGTTAAGACTTGGGTCAATTTATTGGTTTACATTGTTAGCCGAATCTGTTCCCTTGTGGTTTTCGACAGAATCCTGACAATGTAGGTACGCGCACAGTTCCTGGGGCTTGCTTTTTGGATTGAGGGGCCGGGGTGTAGAGTTTGCGCTTACGGTGCTATTCTTAAGCGCTTCATCATTGAGTACACAAGGGCAGCGTGAAGACCTTGATATCCCACTGTCCCTGTACCCAAAGCTTTGTTTTTGCAAGCGGTTTCTGAATTTCTCTGCTTCTCATGAGTGTGAGAGTTTCTGGACATGACCTGACAAAGTACAGACCACAAGTAAGAAAGCTTGAGTAACAAGGCTCCGTACCCCAGCTTCCTAGAGAAGACCTAAAAGTTCCCGAAGCCATGCTGACAGGATTCTGGTGGTGGATGTGAAGCGGCCTCAGGAGCTTGAGGCCATCTACTGCAGGGTTTAGACCGGCAGCATGTACTTGCATTTTTTAGCGCTGATCACTAATGACCGTCATTATTGCTGACGTTATCAATCTGCTTGGGCGCATGATGTTGCTCGAGGCTGTAAGCACCACCAGCGTGGAAAAGTCGTCGGGGAAGTGGTGGGGAGCCGCAGTGAGCGACCACTACTTTGTTGCCTGCTTGAACCTTACTTAGAATTCGCGCTTAGTCAGGTGCAGCTCTTCTGAGATTGCCTTCATGAGCACATCAAGCACATTAGCTTGCAACCTTAACGAAATTGCTTCGACCAGCTAAGGTAGCAGCTCCGCGGAATGCTTTAGAAGTGCTTGTCATGGACTTGCACACCAGGCATGTCTACGGAGTAGCAAATGTTGAGGGATCTGACAGCTCTGATAAATGGAGGAATCCGGCGGTGGTTGCGCACAAATTCTTTGCCAGCCCAATATCATCAAACTCCATATTGGAGATCGATTTCACAAACCACACTCACGAGGTTGACCGACTGGAGTAGGCAACCAAAGGCAGTGTGAGGGTCAAAAGGGCACTGCTGTTTGTATGTTTTGGACTTAAATAGTCGACACGCGGCGTATTGCATCAATTTGCATAGCATAGAATGTGGAGCGCTGCAGCTGACGCAGCTCAGTCTTTTCTTCAGCAACTCAACAGTGTAGTTCCACACTGAGGCAAGATGTTGCAGTTTGGATTTTCATGACTCAAACAAGTGTTCTATACCTAGAGCAGTAGCAGCTCTAGAAATTGCAGGCTTTTTGTGGCGCAGAGCCAAAATTCCTTGCTGTGGCCCTTCAATGCTTTCAGTCCATTTTGCGAGTCTTAGCCGCCACTTGCAAACAAGGCTCTACATGCCGTTTGGAATCATGGAACTCCTCAGTTATAGCCTTCCAAGAATTCTTTGCACCAGTCCTCGGCGGGCCTGCCAGGGGAGGGCCCGCTAGATAGCAGTTTATTTGTTCCGATAATGCTTATCTATCTAGATTCGCTGACCCACTCCTCCGCATGAGTCGTGCATGGATGGAATCCCGTCTCCGCACTTCTTAGATTCTGCTCTGTGCTTCCGCCCTATCAGCACGAAGATTTTACTCTGTCAACAACCGGCGTGCTTTCAGGCTCTCAGCGCATGTCACAATCCGTGGTTTGGCTCGGTCCTTGCTTTCTTCTTGACAGGGCTTTCCGCTCCCTCTTCTGTTTCTTATTGTTTACATTTCATGCGGGGTGTTCCAAAATCAAGAGGTACTTAAGAAGTAGATTCCAAGCCCCGATCCGGCATTGTCCCGATATTGCAATGGCGCGTCCATCTTTGGCCTCTTCGGCTGCAGTTTCGTCAAGCAGTTCGAAGCAAAGTCCGGGCTCAGGACCTGGATGACCTAGCTTCTTTTCCTGCGGGCTTGGCTAGGGCCCCTTCAAGCATTGTTAGATTTTTCGGTTGGATGAGATCGGGCGGGATTGAAAATGTTACTACGCAAGGACTCCAGCTTAAGCTTTACACTTGTTCGGAATTGATTTATTAGGGCGCGCAGGGGGAGAGCCTAAACTCCAAGCTTGAAATCCGCTAACCCTTCTAACCGGAAGGATGGGCATTGCTTATATGGTCTCTTTCCAGCGAGCAGGCGCTCTTGCATGCTTTGGTCAGCAGCTGCAGGACTGCGTACTTCTAGTGATTCTAGTGTCTTTCTGGGCAGGGTTTTGGGGCTTGCCACGGGCCGCTCTTTGGGGTGGGGCAATTTGCAGGCGCTAGGATTTGCGACTTGATTCTGAGGCCCTGCCCAAGGAAGTTATTCTAGGATTGGGTAGGAACAAGCCTAAACCCTAAAGCCTAAACCCTAAAGCCTAAACCCTAAACCCTACCCCCTTTAGTTCTGGAGTCCGGTGGGCATAGTGAATGGGACAGAAAGTTTTGGGCCCGGGTGTGGAGAGTCCTGGGGAGCTGGAGCAGCAGCGAAAAGTGAAGCTTTGCGTGCACGATGTTCATTCTGCAAGCATGCCCAGCCTATGCTGGTCAACCTATGAAAATACAACCCAATACCTTTGTGCAGAAACAGTCCCTAAGAAGGGACCAGTAAGTCTTCTAGAATCGCTTGAGATAATCAAAGCACTGAACCCTCTTGCTCCCCATGCTTTTTTAGCAGAAAGACCGGGGACCTTCAGGCAGCTGTCTTGGATCGGCAGTGTAAGATTCCGCCCAAGTGAAGTGTGCTTTTGAGACTCGCCCGCCAGGTGCTGGCGGCAATGCTCCAGGCTGCAATCGCCTGTCTTGCTCTTCGGGCTTTTTTGGGCTTCTTGGGAAGCCTGTATGCCCGTGCCCCAGGACTCAGACCCAAGCCACAGCTGGGTCGCTGGGCAGGAGAGTTCAATCATGTATTGCTTTCTTTTCTGGGCCATCTTTGTTTGTTTTAGTGTTTATGGCACCAATCTTTCTTTAGTCTCCTTAAGCCTCCTTCAAACATACTCCTTGTTTTGCCTTCATGTAGCTAGCCTCCCAAGATTGTAACTGTCCATATAAGAATGGGGTTGGGAAATTGCCTGCTCTAGACCTCAACTTCCCCCTGCATTAGGTAAGTCCGGTGAAGAGACGTCGGTGAAGGGAATTACTCCGAAGCCGATGTTCTTTGTCTTGGCGCTCGCCAACCCTATGATGAAGGCCGAGCTTTTTCTATCAATACCTGCTTCAAAGCAGGAACAAGAGTCCGTTGGGGTTCTGACATGCGCATAATTGAGATCACCTCAAAGTTCCAATTCTTTGACTCAATTTGCATTCACGTGTTCGCATGCGTAAGTCCCTTTGAGCGTGGGCTCTGCAAATTTTCGAGCCACAAGGCAAGCAGACGCAGCAGGGAAGGCGTCCTAGGTGATATCACTAGGCGAAAACAAATTCGAACAGCATCCATTTCAAGCCCTTTGCGTGACATCTTGCATTTTTCATATGGGAAGCCCTAGATGTTTGCATCGGTTGCAGGAGCTTCAGCCTATTTGTTCAAGCCTCCATCCATACCAAGCGGATAGAGGTACAGTATATGTCATATACGGGTTGTACACGCGCTATATCCGTTTTTTCCTCACTAGCCACCCGTAAGATGTGCTTGGCAGCCTGAAGGTGCTTCTGTTGAGGCTCAGCTGATCTCAGCTGTAAAGGTTGCTTCGCATTCTTTGCAGCGACACTGGATATCCAGTGTCCAGCCATAGAACCCATTTGAGCTCTAGTCTGAAGTCCATGAAGGGAGAACATATACAGGATTATATATTGGATTACTGTAGGGGTTATTAAGCGGGATGCTAGGAGTTCAGATTTTTCCTCACCTTGGAATCCTTAGCTACTTGAAGCCCTGAAGAAGCTCTGAACTTTCCAGTTGTTCACCTACATGGAGAATCATGGGGACTGAGCAAGTAGGTTACAAACGCAGATAGCCGTGATTCTGCTTATGTGGATTATAGCGGTTATTCGTGTACTTCCTAAGCCCCGCTTACCCCCTAAATGGCCCAAGGTGTATCTGAGATCATCGTCTACAATTATCAAGGTGTAAGCAGGCCTTTTCTTGCGTCATTGCGGGTCAGACAGCCTGACGCGCTGCAGGTGGGTACTGCTGTGGCTTCCGGGCTGCTAGCAGTGAAATGGCTCCTGGATTGATCTTAAGGTTTTCTCGCGTTTGAACGCACAGTGGACATGGTAGACCATGAAGAGGTTGAACCTGCAGCTCAACCACCATGAAAACATTCCTTCACAGGAGAAAAAAGCTGTGTGGGCTTATGAATTTCTTGACTCGGACTAACGTTCTTGGCTTCTCTTTTTTAGTTGATTTCCAAAGCAATCTTACACCAGTTAGCTAGTGGACAAAATCATCGAGCAACCTTGTTCTCCGAAATGGGTAATTCAATTCACAAATCCTTGAGCAAACCTTCTGCAAGTTAAGCTGGAGAGGGCCAGTGGATCTCTATCTTTATACTGCCCCTTTGCTGTCTCCGTACGTTCCTCGATATTCGCTCCCCTTTCTCATTTTGGCACCAGTAAGTCAGGCTCTTGGCAGGGGAAGAAGCTGGTCTTCCCCTTATGGCTTGTTTCTTGGTGATCACAGTGAATACAGCTACTTGACTGGACATGCCTGCGCAACTGTCGGGTCAGGCTTTACGCTGTTAGGGTGGAGAATTCGGGTTCAAAAGGTTAGGTTCAAGCACACTTCTGCATCTGAGGAGTTGCTGACTATGGTTGCCTTGGTCGCGCACTTGCGCGCTATCCTGGTTGACTTGGCAAGTTGCAATCAGGTGGCTTGCTGTCAAAATCGGGCTTACCTTGCATGGGCGATCTCCAATCTTAGAGCTGAGTTCATGACCCAAGACTTACCTTTGGCTAGCTGGGAATGAAGGAATAGAGAAGAACATGGAAATGATTGTAATGGGTTATACAGGGACTACTATAAGGATCCATTCCTTCATTCATAGCACGCCAAAGGTAAGATAATAAGTGATGTGTAATCCAGTATCCAGAGGCAACCAAGCACGTGTGGGTCTAGCTGGAAACTTTTGGTTCTGTGAGCCATGCGGGCAGATGTGAACACAGAGGCTTTCAGGATGTGCACGAGAGGGCATGAAATGTGAAATGCTGCAGAAGCACATGACTTAGACACAACTCTAAGTGAACGCCTTGGTTGGAGGCACCCTGCACATTTTTTGCCTTCAATCCTTGCATAGAATAAGGGAGACACCTTTCACTCAATCTTTCAACAATCAGTGTGGGATTAGAAGGTGATTGCATGGCCCCTTTTCATGAATTTTGAAGTTAAACCCTTAACCCAACCCCAAAAAACCTAGAAATCCCAAACCCTGTATCCCTAGATATCCCCTACAAGCTATTTGACTGCTCAGGTTCGGGTGAGATTCACAAGTGTCACTGGCCTGGCAGGGGCTGCTTTAAGCCGGACCTGTCTTGTCCTGCATCTTGGCAAGGGAAGAGCACTGGGAGATTCAGTTCCAGTCATACATAGGGCAAGGTTTAGGGGCTTGCAGCTTAGAGTAGCTGTAGGCAGGGTTGTAAATTAAGCCAAATAGGTCAAAGCTTGATCTTCCCCTTTCTAGACCCAACCTAGTCTCACCTTTCACATAGGGGTCATGCAAGGAGGAAGCAACATGTTGGCAGTTTTTTGTCTTAGCAATAGGACATTGAACAAGATATTGCAGCATAGCTTTATGCACGTCCGGTCCTTAAGTATGCTGTTTAATTCAAGCAGCCAAAGAAAAACCGTCTTTGTGTTTCGATCGGCTCCCATTACGATGACAGGAACCTCGTGGGATCCAGCATCTTCCTGGTTTACCTGTATGACCGACCATGGAAATTCCTTGCGTGGCAGGGTGCGACAGTGGGACTTCTCGTTTGGGCAAACGCCAGCTTCACAGGTATTGGCACAACATCTTGGAACGACATCCGCTCATTGGCAGCAACGTCGGATCCGGTGATGAGTGTTTCAGACTTCCTGATGAAGCTGCGTTTGGACTCGGCAAGTTCAGCTTCGCCATCTACAGGAACAGTCAGCGGAAACTCCCTTGGTTCGATGCTGGCGAAGCTTTGCTTTGGCACATGGTATTTCAACGAAGAAGATGAGCTACTAGTGCAAAGCCGCCGGCAGCTACTGCAGTATGCGCTTCCCTCACACCCACGTTTACGACTTGCACACGGCATTGGAGTCAGCTTCATCAGCCTGCTCAGCTTGGCTGTGCCAGCCATTTTGGTGGGCTACTGTATGCTTCAGACCCCACAGCTTCAGCTTTGTGAAGTAGCGGGTGGAACCATCAAGCCAGAGTTTGATCCTTGGGCTTCGCATCATTATGTCACCGTGGCTGCTGGTAGGAAGGAAGTGATCGCATTCAACTTTGAGATGGGGCTTGGACAAGCGTCAAGCTATGGATTTTGTTGTGGCTCCAACTCATGTCCAACTCACGGATTCGGAGAAAACCAGCCTTCTGACCATCTCCTGATAAAGGCCCGCGTTTCTCAGTCAGAGTTTGGCACTTGCTTGCTGAAACTTCGAGGGCTTCGTGAGCGAGAGTACCAGTTCACAATCCTGGCTGCCCGAAGTTTCAGCGTAAGGGCAGAGATACTGGGTTGCTGTTAAGGAACTCAAGCTTAATTCCCATCATGGGGGAACCTTATTTTGCACTATAAATCCATATTATGGCACAGTAACTCTAACCTATGTACTTAAAAATATCCGTCTAGAGGAAGCCCAGTATGGTAACCTTTTTAAAGGTTTTTAGCCGCACCCGTCCTAAACCCTCAACCCTAAACCCCAAGCCTTAGTTGAAGGTCCATAATTTGACTGCCTAAGCCCTAAACCCAGGATAGGCCGGTATTCGGCCAGCTTCCAGGAGCATCCAACTGAAGGGCACCTATACCAGTCTAGCATGGCTCTGCCATCACGCAACGCGGTTTAGGGTTTAGGGCTTAGGATTCAGGGTTGAGGGTTTAGGTTTCAGGATTTAGGGTTTGAATAGAATTTAGGGTTGAGGATTTTGGGCTTAGGGTCTTAAGTGAGAGTGGGGGGTCGAAAAGAGAAAAGACGGTGCCAAGGTATTTTGGGCTCAGGCTTCAGCATGCAGGGTTTAGTTTTGGGGCTTACTGGTGCTTAAGTTACACAACACGGGCAACTTATACCGTTCTTTGCAGTCTTCAGAGATGCGTTGGCACTTCACTTTTGTAGTGTTCCTTTGTTGTGCTTTTTGTACTAACAACGAGCAGGGTAGTAAAGAGCAGCCTAGTGTTAATGACCAGCTTACCCCCTTGTGCTTCAGAATTTCAATACTTTAGGGACCCCAAGTGGTGCACAATCTCCGAAACCAACAGCAGCGATCGCACCTTGACTGGTGTTCGATCTACAGTTCTGGAATCCCTTTCCACCTATACTCGCTCTCCAACTCTCCCTCAAGCTCCAGCAAGGCAACGCGCAGCTCCACTTGTCTGCCACGATGGTCCTAGACCCAACCCACATGCGGCTCAATCCATCTGCCAAGCTGTGCAAACATGATGGCCGTCCATGCGATGTGATTGAGGCCCAGGCTTTGAGGGCAGTTGGTTTGTTTTGGGCTCAGGCTCGTCCAGTCGGGTGATTTTTTTTTTATTTTTTTTTCATTTTTTGTCTTTGGGTCGTCCTGGGCATTCTGTAGATATTAAAACGTCAGGACGCTCCACCACAGAGCTCAATTTTCAGCCGAAATTTGAGGACTCCCTGCGTGGGAGCTCAATTTGGTGTCCAAATGTTAGAAAGCTCCATGCGAGAGCTCAATTCTGAGCCCGGATTTGAGGACGCTCTACGTGGGAGCTCAACTTAGTGTTAAAGTATGAAAAATCATAAAAAATCTATGTGAGAGAGCTCAATCTGTTGGGACGCTCCAGAAAATTATAGTGCTAATTGGAATAGAAATGAGAATGAATAATACTTGTTGTAATGGTAATCTGCGTAATTAGAGCAATAGTGACAAGATGCAACATGGACAATGATGATGATGGTATTAGCATTAGAAATCCGCATAGTTCTCCCTTACGGCAAACATGGCAATGACATGATCTTGATCATCGTACGCATGGATGACTTCAAAAAAGCAGGG
>CAJNIZ010005691.1:4107-18941 GCA_905231905.1 Symbiodinium pilosum | reverse complement strand
AAGGTTAAGGGTTTAAGGTTTCGGGAACAAAGGAATATACAAGCAATATATATATATATATACTATAGGGGATTCTACTCCCTTATTCCCTACAAACCACCAGTAGGGAAAGCCATCCAAGCTAGGAAATATGGGAGAGTTTACGGCATCCCCACCTACAACCCAGAAAACCTAATATCCCTTAAGGTTTAGGGTTTAACGGAATATACCCTGCATGATGCTGCAATCCTGAATATGATGTGCTCCATCAGTTGGGCGGGCAGACTGTGAGCTTGAGTTAAAGTAACAGGCAGTCCGCGAAGCTCCGCTTCCTAGGACACGTATCTGAGAATGTCTCAAAATTGCGACCCTCTTTTCGGGGGCCACGCACTTGAGACACACCCATTTCTGAAAAATGTAAATGCATGAGGTGGCTGCCTTTTAGAGTTTGTGCAGTCGCCATGTGGGGTATACAGGCAACACGGCCCTCAGCCATATGGGGCTTGGACGCTGTGCTCACTCAGCATAGGGCCGAATGGCTTTCAGCACTCATCCACTCTGGCCCCAGGCTCGTGTAAGTCCCAACACCCTGGGCAAATCTAGCCACAGGCGAAAAGTGAGTTGAGAGGAAGCTGTGCGTGAACTTCTAGTCCTCCTGAAACAACTAATTTAAGGTCTCTGTTTAAGGGTTAGACCTAGAATCTGCGGGGTAACAGGTGATATCACATGGAGAATTATAGGCGCACCTCTCTCATGTTCGGGCGTGCGACGCTGTCCTCAAACGTTTTCTGCTCACGCTGTATTTGAAACTGACAGTTTCCCAACATACGAAGCCCCCAATATAGCCCCCAAATACTAAAAACCCTTGTTGTAGGGATCCCCCCAAAAAAGTATCCCAGCTTTTGGGAAGACTCCCAATTTGGTTGAAGATGGACGGTTCCGAAGCCCGTACTGTTTTCACCAAATGGCGCGTCTCCAACATACTCACACAAGAAACCTAAACTCTATAAACCCTAAACCTTATAAACCCTAAACCTTATAAACCCTAAACCCTATAAACCCAAAACAAATAGCGACGTGATGTGAAGCTAGAATTACGTACTTCTCCTAGGCCCCAAATAGCCCAATGTAGGTACTGTTTATATGCTTTAGGATCTAATGTAAGTATTATACCCCTAAACTCTATACCCTAGACCCCAAGCCCTAAATTTGTAAACTCAGATGTCCAGGGAAGGGCATCCTCAACGATCTCGTGTATTCTCAGGGCAAAGCACGCTACAGTTGCAAACAGTAAGAAGAAAGAATGGAAGTTATCATTAAGGCTTTAGGGTTAAGGGTCTAGGTTGGGTACTGCCCCCACCCAGGAACAGTCTATAATAGGGATGATACTACTGGCTGATATGGCTACAATACAAGTATTATTCAACTGTTGCTGAGTGGAGGCAGTATCCAACCTAAACCCTAAACTCTAAGTGGTTTCCCCAAAGCACAACCAGAATTCCGCGCAGCAAGTTCGAAGGGATACTAGGAGTGTAGACTATAGCTCGAATGAAGTAATCATTTTAAAGGGGAGGCTCTGTAGTAGCCTTGTAATTGTGGGTTGCTGTCAAGGATCTTAAATTAAATTACCAAAATGAGTATGTATGTATATATATATATACATATATCTAGAGAGAGGGTTTAGAATGTAGGGTAAACGTTAAGTTACCAATATATCGGTCAATCTAGTGATCAATATGCTTTCCCAAATGTAGTAACTTAAGCGAAATTCCTTAACAGCAGCCCAGATTTTTTGTCTTAACCCTACTACGGTAGCTTGTTTTAGGTTCCTTGAGAGAAGGCCAGTTTAAGTAGGCGAAGCTACGCATGATTTCTGACTTCCGCGTCGCGGGGGGCTTAGGGCAACCACTAAGGGCGTCGCACGGCCTCTGGTGCGATGCAACTGCACCACATTTGAAAGGAACCTACATCAAAGCCAATTCTTGCCGCAGGATTACGTTCCTGATGCCCGGCTAGCTTTGCAAAGCCGCACATCTGAAGGAGGCCACGTAGAACCCCGAGACTGCCTAATGTTGGGGTTATACTGGGGTTATTTTGGGATAATGGAAAAGACAATGGAAAATACTATTGTATATGGGGGTTATGCAGGGATAACGGAAAAGAAAATGGAAACTACTATATAGGGGAGGACTCTGGGGCTGGAGTTTAAATGCTGGGCGAGTGCTTACTTACAAATGTTCACAGCTAAGTCCGGTATTTGCTCTGTACTTCACATGGCAGCTCTCAACCCTCAGCCCAGGTCAAATTATCAACTGTGTCTCCACCGACCAAACTTTATTGAGGTCCCTTCTTGCTGCAAACGCGTGGGGTGGGTAGTTGCCTACTCCACACTTTCGCCGTCATAACTTGACACCTTATGAATGCTTTGGGGTCCTAGAAGGAACTTTGACAACCACCCACATGTACAATGCCTCAAGCTCAGGCCCTGAATCCAAGGGTTCCTATTGTTTACCTTATGCCGTCTCATAAAGCCCAAAGCCTCTTCTGCGATGACGCCCGTCCACACCTCTGCAGAGAGTTCGAAGGTCTGTGTCATACACGTCAACAGTAACCCCCTCCTGCTAATTACCACTTTTACCACTTGCAAACCATCACCCTTCTCTACAGAAAGGTGTGCCAAAATGAATGCATCCCTACAGCTGTACAGCCACAGGAGATCTTTTAGTTTGATAGACAAAAAAAGATAGTCGGGCCTAAACAGCAATGCGGATTCAAAACGCTAAAGCATAAGCCATGCAACGTGCAAGCACCAAGGCCATCCTCGAACTGGCCTGCAGCAACACGCCATCGGCGCGGCGAACAAAATTCTTAAGGGATCTGTCACTGTCCGGTCTCTGTGTCACAGCAGATGCGATTCATGGGCCAAAGAGGTGCTCTTCGACCAGAATAATAATCAGAATAACAGTTGTAAAAGTAGTAGGAATAAGAATAGAAATATAGAAGTAGCAATAGTAGTAAGAGTAGTAATAGTAGTGATAGTAGTAAAACTAGTAATAGTAGTAGTTGTAGGAGTTGTAACAGTAGTAACAACGATAACCATCAACATCTAAGCAGCATGTAAGGTGTACCTGCGCAAAAAGCCGGTTTGAGGCTTGTCATGGGTTCACCCTAAACCCTAAGCCGCTGTTCCCCTACTACCTCCCTCTATGCTAACCCCTGTGGGCTCCCCCTATATACATTAAAAAAAATCAGGGCGAGTTAGGCCTGATTAACAGGGAACCTTGAGGAGGGTTTAGGGTTTAGAGTTTAGGGTTTAGGGTGTAGGGAACCCCATGAGTATATTGTCAAGAAGAAACACTGGAAGCTATATAATCGGTTTACACACACAACAGAAGGCCACTTTCAATTTCACCTTGTAATGTTCTGCTCCATTCTTGGGTGTTGATATGAACCGTAAACCTAAACCCCTGTATGATCCCAGTTTCCAATGACTGAAATATGTGGGATGAGTTTATGGGAGTTTGGTCCTTCCGCAGAACTCTGGGACACTGGAATCAAAACTTGGGTTGCTGTATTGAGTTTATCATGGGGCTAGTACATAAGTGCCATAAAACCAGGCCTTGTGAGGGAACCATAAACCCTAAACCCTAATGAGGCTTATCTGGTCTTCTTGGTTACGAGGCGCATCTTGGGGTCCCATGGTAGCCGCATGAGTTTAGGGCTTAGGTGTTTAGGCCTACTTGACGCTTGCCTCTGGACGAGATGACTCATTAAGGACTCGTTACCAAGCTTTGTAGGAACCCGTTCGCGAGCCGTCCCCTGGACATATTAGCAACCACATTCCCCAATGAATATCAGGTCCGTACTCTATATGTATGGTTCCACTTAAGTAGATAGAATATGGCTTTGAGTATATTATAATAAGATCCCCGTATACCCCATATTCTATCTACTTAAGGGGGACTATACACACATACTGCCTGCTATCGGGAATGTTCAACATTTAGAGGGGGAGGAGTGCTCAATCTGAAATACTAAACCCTACGCCTGGAAATGATCACAGCGGAACACCCGGGCCCCAAAAGTATGTAAAACAAAGGGCCTTCATGGCTGCTTCTGGTTAAGGGCGATTATTTTGCATACTTTTGTGGTACCTCAATACACTATAGTACTATAATTCCCTTCCCAAGGTTGAGGGTACTAGGGGTGTTGCAGGTTTTTTAACATCCACCGCAGGGGTCGTAAATTTCCCCGATTGCCTCATGGGAGAGACCTCCAGTTTCAGAGTCTAAGGTTGTTCAAGGGTTTAGAGTTCAGTGACAGATCTCCATGGTGGCGCAGTCAGATATGGTTTTGTAAAATTTGGCCAACATCTGACGCTGCCTCAGACTTGAAATCACTTCCTTGTGAATGTGGCATCACATGGATATGTGCCAAACTGGGATCTAAACCAGGAAGCCGGTGATTCCATGTACACTTCCCGAAGGGTACAAATAAGCATCTAGCATATACTTAGAGGACTTCCGACGTAACTACTGCAGTGCCCAGGTATGTGGAATAGCTGCTGCACCAAAGCCTCAATTCCATGCAGGCGTAGACATCCTATAGCTGCGCAATGATTGTGGGGACGGATGAGGTTCCGCTGAGAAATATGGGGGGTTTCCCAAAATATTGGGTACCATTTTGGGGGTCCCAATACTAAGGGCCATAGCATTTTGGGGCCTATGTTGGGGTACCCTAATTTGGGCAAGCTACCATGTAAAGAAGTCCATTTTGAGACCCTCCTGGTTCAGCACATACACACGTGCTGCACATCTCCGCGTCAGTGAAAGGCGTACAGGATCTCGCCAGGCTACAAGCTGTGGGGCGCTAGGATTTGAGATGATTTGAGCTATGGTCTAAACTGCTAGTACAGTATCTCCCTTACGAACCCCTGTGCTACTTCCCTTTAAAATCCCCTATATGTAACCCCTTTTAATGCGTTTTCACCCTAAACTCTAAACCCTAAACCCTAAATCCTAAATCCTAAATCCTGAACCCTAAATCCTAAACCCTATATAATCTCCTATATAACCCCTGTAAGGAGTTTGGACTATAGCCATTTGAGCATGAGGGGCAAGAAACTCATCTCCGGGGACCTAGGGTTGAGCCCGAACCGAGAGGACCTGCGTAGTTTAGCAAAAATTCATAGTATGTTTTTAAGGTTTTGGGTTTAGAGTTTAGGGTTTGGGGTTTCGGGTTTGGGGTTTAGGGTTTAGGGCTTAGGCTTTAAGGTTTAGATCGAATGTTTTTAGGTGGATCCCCCCACCCAGTAAAAGTGACTGTCAGGGATCATGGTCATTGTTTTAGGGTCCTCTCATATTCCTAGTATACCACTATTACAGGGTAGGGGTTCCTCCTAAGATACGTCCGGTAATTTCCATAGATAGGGGGACCCCAGTTTCAACCCCCTGAATACTACAACCCCTACATTTTTTCGGGACCCACAAAACACGACACCAGATTTATGGGATCCCGACAGCCTACAACCTGAAAACCTGTACAACCCTATATAACTGATGAGCATGGACCCCTAGAACCCTAAACCCCCTACACCCTGAACCCCCAGGAGTCGATGAAATAATAACCCAAGGCCGCTTGAACCAAAACACTTTGCCCAGAAGGCTATGATTCTACATGCTTTTGGGCTTCAGGTCACCTCCTGATTTAAGCGAACTACAACCCGAAACCCTAATAACCCTAGAAAAGTCCTCGAACCTCCTTGAGAAGGGGTTATGAATTGTCACGAGCTCTCACTCCGCCTCTAAACCCTAAACCCTAAGCCCTACGCCGTAAAGCCGAACCCTAAACCCCAAGCCCTAAGCCCTAAACCCCAAACCCTACATGCAGCAGTCCAACCTCAGAACGTGGTCCATATGGGCTAAACTCCTAGTATTCCCCTGAATAAACCCCTATATAATCCCCTATATAACCCCCTTTAAGGAGTTTAGACTATGGCTCATATGTAAACTCAACGCCGTAAGAAGGCGGAAGGGCGCGGTTTAGGTTTTGGGGTTTAGGGCTTAGGGTTTGGGGTTTAGGGATTGGAGCTGAGGGTTCAGGTTTTAGGGTCAAGGGTTTGGGGCTTCGGGTTTAGGGTTTGGGGTATAGGGTTTAGGATTTAGGGTTTGTGGCTTGGGGTTTAGGGAGGCGGAAGCACTTGTGCTGTCCTAATGGGAACCATGAAGCACTGCAAGATACCGTGGGGCTATAATAGCCTGTTATCTGCATAAACCTAACACGTAATCTCACCCTCATTGTTGACGTCGCTGCGAAGGTATTAAATAATACCGCACTTTGTTATGGCTTGCATTGCTACCTACATCACTGCTAAATCGTAAACTCATTCCTTACCTCAACTGTTTTAAGCAACGGATTGGGGTCAGCGCCGGCATACATGACTAAGAACACTTAAGCAAGCAGTTCCAAGGTTCAGGGTTCAGGGTTTAGGGCTGGGGAGATTTTCCTATCTAAGCCCTATACCGTAGACTCATCCTTCACCTCACTGACGGGGGCAACTAACCCGAAGCCCTCGGCCATCCTGATCCTTTACAGCCTTTACATCACTGCTGGGAGAAGAGTGGCAAAGATTTGGTCCGACGCATTGTCGGGGCAACAGGCTCCTCGTCGTCCTCACGCGCTTTAGGGTTTAGGCTTCAGGACCTAGCGTTGACGGATTTAGGGTACAGGGTTTCTACCTTGAACCCGAAACCCTAAAAGCCTTCTACGGGCCTTATGGGCAAGTGATGGGGAATATGGGGATGCTGGATAGGAAGCCTAGTAGGACAAATCTCAGAAAGTCCAATTTCAGTACTTCGATGTCAAGCAGTTTTAAGAAGAATGATGAAAGCAAAAGCGATAGCGATGTCAATGCTTGGGAAAACGCATGAAAAAAGAGCTTACACGCGCCACTGTTTTCCATGTTGCCGTTCAATCTTTTATCACATCATTCGCCAGGAAGTTACGCAACAGGCCATTAGTTTAGTGGTGACCCGTATAAGAACCCCTCTTCTATACAACCCCCGTCAACCTCCCAAAGAAGCATCTACATTCACTACACCGCCCTGAAATTTGGGGAGGTGCATGGTGTAAGTCCGCAAGTCACGTCGGTGATACGGAGCCGAACCAACCGCTCCACAAGCTAAATGTGCTAGACCTTTCGCCAACACGGCCTTCAGTTTTGGGGTCTCATATGTGGATTTGTACTTAAAGTATGGAGTCCTGAGACTCAGGGTGCTTTGCGCTTATGCATAATCACAGAGTCTCTGCTGCTGGCAGCTGGTAGCTGCGTACAAGGACCTTCCTTGTTTGCTGTTAAAGATACTTAAGCTAAGCTAAGTTACTACAATAAGGAAACCCCAGTAGATATGCAGAACATACCCAGAATATAATGACTTAAGCTCCTGAACACTAGACCAGTCTTGTTCAGATGTGACGCGCCTACAAACACTGAGAGGGCTGTGGTTACTATGCTGCCGGTCGGGCAAGCTCGAAAAACCAGCACTCCATCATCCTCCACGATATCGATGAAAGTGTTCTTGACGCGCACCTCCAAGCCAGTCACCTGAGCTTTGGCTCTGCCTGCCTGGGGAACACTCTGAAACAGACTAGGCAAATATGTGACAACACGTAATAAATCAAATCTGTCTGCATGTATGTGTGCTAATGTCAGGGCTGGCTCGGAGCAGCTCGACAAAAGAAGGCCACGCCCGAAACCCGATGTAAATCTTATATATCCTTAGCTCTCGTGGGCTACACAGACTGAGCACCTTGTTGGTCGTCTGCCCTCTGAGCTAAGCGAAATGGTGGAAGCAAAAGAAGACACTAACAACACTGCGGGCCAAAAAAAGAGAGCATGTTCAATGAAGATACAGGGCAAATTGGCTTAGTGCCCTGGGTACTCCGAGTGCGCCGTTTTTCTCAAGTCATAACTCGGAATTGTAAGCCCTCACCTTTGAAACCAAACTTCTCCAGTCTAAACTAGTTTAACTCACAAAAGCAAACCCCAAGACCAATCCTACGCCATCCTCCATACCTCTGAACCATGAAATCCTGAATCCTAGCCCTACGTCTCGAAATCCTTCCCCCTAAGCCCTACCTACACCCTACAGAAGTATAGAATAATGGCCTTCTTTGCTAGTTTTGAGGATTGGGGGCCTATTTTTTACCAATATAATTTGGGAGTTTAGTTAAGCCCCAAACCCTACTTCCAAGACTCTACCTGGGAAATCCTGGTTGGCAATAACTCTTGTACACAGATGGGATCTCCAGGTCTTCAGGGGGCGGGGGAGGTTGAGGGTTGAAAGTTCAGGGAGGACTAATATCATGTTGAGGTTTATGTGAGGTATCCTGTACCATAAGTATACGAAGAACCCAGGACCATAGTATTGGCAACCATCCCTATTGACCCCCATATATGGCTGGTTGTCAAAATTATGGTCCCTTTTTGGATCCCTATTTTAATAAGGCACCTAATATTTAGGGTACCCAAAAGGGACCATGATTTTGACAACCACCCATATACATATATACACATGTACACATCAAATGACCATTTCCCTGTTCTTTACCTTGCAAGTCTCCTTTATTCCTCTAATATCCTATGATTATCTTAGGCTGCCATATAACTACCCTTTTGCATCCAGCCTGCAACGCCTCTGCTGGGAAGGCGGGGGAAGCGTGCTCAACACCACTCCCTTCTTTGCAGCATGCTCGACACAACTGCCCGTATAACTACCCTAAACCATAAAACCTGAAAAGTAGTTTCCATTTTCTTGTCCAGTATCCCTGTAGTGATCCCTGTAAACCCCTTTAAGGGACCCCCTAAACAGGCAGGTCGGAGGGGAAATACCTAAACCCTAAACCCTAAAACCCTAAACCGTAAACTGGCTGCCCACGTACGATGGTGGGCGGCGCCTATGCCCCTTGCATCCTTTAGCCAGCACAGCCACGGGTGCGGTAGCACCCACAATAGGACCAGTGCTGGTGTCCGAAAAAGTTGATTACCCTAGCGGTGTCCAGGGCCCAGGGCCTCCCAGAAAGCCTCCCCAAAACCCCCACCTTCCAGACCCTCAGGGCCTCCCAGGACCTCCCAGGCCTTTCAGGGCCCTCAAGAAGCTGACAAGCCTCCCACAGACCTAGCTTGGAACAGATACCTTCCAGAGGTTCTTGCCAGGCTTCCCAAAACTCCAGGGCCTCCCAAACCTTCCAAGGCCTCTCAATCTCACAGCAGACATCCCTCCCAGCTCTTGGCTACAGAAATGTTTAAAGACAGCCTAACATCAAAATGCAAAGCTTCCTTCCAGGCTTCCCAGAATTCCAGGGCCTCCCAAACCTTCCAAGGCCTCTCAAATCTCATAGCAGACATCCCTCCCAGCTCTTGGCTCTAGAAATGCTTTCAAGACAGCCTAACATCAAAATGAAGAGGTGTTCTTGGCCAAGATGGACCTAACTGAGTTTAGGTCCTAAACCCTAAAAGGAATAGGTTTGGGTGGTTGGGCCGCCTCAGACACGGCGTGGGATGGGTGATTGTGTTAGATGGCCTTCCACAGTCAGGCCGCAGCAGCATGTCGCATGGCACGACACGCTCGAAGCGACTCTGTGGCATGACTATCTCTGCTTCAGCGCTATATCACGGCAAACCCTAAACCCTGAACCCTAAACCCTATACCCATTGCGTGTTGCTTCTCCAAAGTCACCTCGGGCAGTGCCCTTGGACTCTCCGTCACCGCACGGCCGAACGTGGTTGAGGGCTCCTCGGCCACTTTACTACGTGGCACTTAGGACCCCTACTGAGGGTTAACCCTTAGGTACCTATGTTAGGACTATAACGGAATCCCAGAGGGTTCGGCCTAAGGTCAAAGCTAAGTCCCAAGGAGCTTAGGGTAGGTTTTAGGGTTACATTCGGGAGCTTAGGAAATGTACCTGTGGATTCAGGCCTACCCAAACCCTAACCTACGGTTTAGGCGAAACCCTACTCTAAGCCCTACACCCTAAACCCTAAGCCCTAAATTGAGATGGCTCGGGGAATTCCTGCTCTTTTCTCAAGATTTTGGCTTTGAAGTTTGGGGCTCAAAGAAACTTGGAGTTTAGGGTTTAGAGTAACCCCAATATACCCTAAACCCTAAACCCATTCACGTACGATTTTGGTTGATTTTTTTTTTTAAGCCATGGGTTTTGAGGTTACGAAGGTGTTTGACTTTAGGAGTATAGGCTGGGACTAATGATCAAGGCTTATTCAAGGCTTGCAAGTCACCCGGAACCCCTTTAGGGTTTAGGATTTAGGGTTTTAAGGGTTTAAAGATTTTTAGGGTTAAGGGTTTAGGGCCTTGAGTTTAGGGAGCCAAGGTATGAGGTTCAGACTTCAAGGTTTGAGGTGCGGCGAGTACAGCTCAGCGCTTGTACTTGCGGCTTGCAGGGCTTTAGGATTCTACGTGGGGCTTAGGACCCCTACTAAGGGTTAACCCCTAGGTACCTATATTAGGAGTGTAAGGGAATCCCAGAAGGTTAGGGGAATAAGGTCCAAGCTAAGTCCCAAGGAGGAGTTATAGTCTGACTCAGGCATCAGGGTTTCGGCTTTATGGCTATCAGGGCTCTAAGGGAGGGATGAGGGTGAGGGTCGTAAGGATTTAGGGTTTAGGGCTTAGGGAAGGATGAGGGTCAGGGTTATAAGGATGTAGTGTTGAGGGCTTAAGGAGAGATCAGGGTGAGGGTTATGAGGATTTTTTGGGGGGGAGCCCGCCTGAGCTCAAGTGGTCCATGTGCGCTATTAAAGAGATCGGCCTGCCTAAGTGTTCCCTAAGTATGGCCGTCGGGGTCCAAGTGAGCTGTAATCTAAACTCCTATAGTATCCCGTGTAATAACCTCTATAATACTCCCCTATATAAGCCCCTATGAAACCCCCTGGAAGGAGGTGAGACTATAGCTCACGTATACGAATAATACCTACTCTGGGCCCTAAAGTCTGTAAATATTACCTACCTTGGGCTATTTGGACCTCCCTAGGGAGATGACTATTGTTCATCATGGGTCCTTACGGGTCCCCATGGCTTTAAGGTTTAGGGTTTAGGGTAGGTATCCTATCTAGGCCATAGCTTCAGGGTAGTGGGGTTATGAAGCCTTCCTCTCCGACATAGCCTCATGATGTGCCATCCTCGCAGCTTTCTATGGGCTTCAAAACCTCAAGAGCTTCAGATTTGGTAGGGAAGTTTATTTTGGAAGTTTGCTTCAGTTGCAGCTCCCTTGAGGCACCCCTGTACCCTAAACCCTATAAATCTAACCTTACCCCTAAACTCTAACGCGCAAAGCAGACGCGAAAATTCCAAACCCTAAACCTAAAACTGAAACGCCATTCCCCAAATTCAAGACAGTCTCTGGGCAGCTGCTATTCGAGGCATCCGAGGAAGCCCTACTGAACATCGTGGAGGCCGTCTCAACTCCCTCCCAAGTCCTTGGAAACTACTGGGTTGCTGTTAAGGAACTTAAATTAAGTTACCATACTGGGTATATATAGTAAATAATAGGGTTTCCCCAATATAGTAACTTAATATAAGTTCCTTAACAGCAACCCAGACTAGTGTTTAGGGATTGGGGCTTTCATGGCTTTAAGGGCTTAGCGTATGGGGAGTCGGGTTGAGAGCTAATGTGCCGGGCCAGAGAAATGGCAAGAAGACTTTATTGTAGGACAATAACAGTGCGGTGACACCAATAGGTCGCGCGAAAATATACCGGGCAGATAGATCTTCCTACTTGTACTAGCACGAATTATAATACCTGTATTCAGTGATCCTACCCTCACACACTGGCTGATTATTCCGAACCCGCGCTCCTCCATAGACCAAAAACAAAAAAATTGCGGGGCAGGATTCTTTGTCAGGCATACGAAAAGGTTTACGTACAGTTTATGCTGAAGCGTTCAGGGCTTGGGAATTTAGAGTGTACGGGTTGCACGGCTGCTGCTCGCACATTTTGATGGGGGAAGGAAAGACAGACGATTGATGGCGGCACCTAGACAAGAAACTTGAACGAAGCATTAGTACATTATTACCTATATATGCTTGACACGTTCCTTTTATGTCTTTCTTATGTTTGATACAGTGCCAATATGCGTTCTTATACTATTATAAGATACAGCTCGGGGAGTTATCCTTTGCAACCTTGGGTTGTAGTCTTGATCTTGGGGCTTGGATCCCTAAACAATGGCGTAGGACCCGTAACTAGGATGTTTAATTACAGTTTAGGGTATATATTCGGAACCGGAAAGCCCATGGCTACAAACCCTCAGGTCGCCATCATAATCATAAATTTCATAAAGTCTCTGAACAGAAGCGCCGTCAGATCTCCTGAGAGTTGTGCCGTTTGAGCTTTAGCTGAATGCAAACGCCCTAAATCTGATGTACGCATCCCGGTGATCATGATCCCTTCTGCCTTTCCTGTGACGAAGCATGGTACGAAGATGCTTCTCAATCTCCTCCCAGTCTTACTTTTTACCAAGTCCAGGCTGCACTATTGCGGTCCTTCCCCACAATTTCAGATTCAGGGCATGTTGTCCCAGCTTAAACTGTAACCTCTAAAACCTAAATCCTACTCGGCCGTTCTCCCAGTCTTCAACTTCAAGGAATGTTCACAAGGTCCGGAACATGAAGATACTCCACAATCACAATACTGGTTGCAGCTCCAGCTGCAGTGACAGCAGCAATGATGGTCACAACAAAACTGCTGGTTTTGATTTGTGTTGAGAATTCTGAGGTTGTATTGGGATAATAGAAAATAAAATGGAAACTACTATATTACATGGGGTTGTATGTATAGGGTTTATATAGGGGTTATATGGAGATTATATAGGGGTCAAAAAGGGGTCGTCCGAAACCTCGAGAACCACCTTATGAATGCAAAATTTCTGCGAGCCTGTAAAGCTGGCTGCTCTTCAGGAACTTGAAGTAGGCTAACCCCCTCCCCCAAATGCAGTTGCTATCTCATTTGGGATATTCCCAAAATTAGGGACCCCATGTTCGGGTCCCTATAGAAAGGACTCTAGTTTTTTTCTGTATTTTGGGGTCTATAATGGGGTGCCCCCTATTTAGGGAAACTACCATTTTGACATTTAAGGTAGGCTCCTTCACAGCACTCCAGAACCAAAGACTATTCAGCCCGGGGACGTCTGTCGGCTGAACGACCCGTCGCCGAGTTCCAAACTTGCCTCCTTGCCTTTCCCTGGCATGGTTTAGGGACTAGGGTTGAGGTTCAGGGATTAATGCTTAGGTTTTCCGGCTTAGGATTTATGGTAGTTTAGGGCTCAGGATTTTGGTGGTCGGGGCCGAAAGGGGTTGCACAGGGCTGTTCAGAAATGGTCACCCAAGGAATTCGTTGGTGCATGAAGGTCATTACTGGGCTTTATGGAAGCCGCATGGGGCTATGGCGAGGGGGTCAAAGTTCTGTGAACTTTGGGGGGCATCCAGTCATCGGAGCTTGCAAGTTATTTATCAGCTTGTTTCGGGTGCTTTGGTGAAGGAAAGCTCTGAGAATTTTGCTGCTGGGCCAACCTGAGTCTCCACAAGATTCCCTGATTTGGACTTTGTAGGACTTTGTTGAGGGGTCATTCACATGCCCGGTAACATTGGAGTCTCTGAACGTATACTCCTTCTATGACAATCCTGCGAAATAGTCTCTGTTCGAATCCCTCAGGGCCCTCAAACCGCCCATTCTCCCGGCAACCGTACGAAGGACAAATGGATCTCTTCCGCAGTTGCTTAAGGAAATCCATACCCATAAGAGTAAATCGGGCCATTAAGACAGGGAACTTAGCCAGACCACAAACCCTACCAAGCCTATCAAGCCCCACTGATCACTTAATGTTCCATGTTCTTGTCCATTCGGTTCTCCATTCGCCTCAGGGTCCAAGTACCTCATCTTTGGATACCTGGGGCTTGGGTAGCGGGTAGCACTATAGGTGTTGGGTAAGTATATGTTTACTGCATGCTTGAAACCCTCAGGCTTAAGAAGATTATACGAATGATGGCAAGTAAACTTCAAACCTCTAAACGTTGGAAAGCAATTTGCAGCTCATCTTCTTTGTTGTTGTCCATCGGGTTCTGCAGTCTTGGTAATTCTGCGTAAATCATTCAAGTCTGCCTTTAACCCTAAGCCCTAAAGTATATCATCCAAGTTTGAGCCCTTAACCCTGGAACCCCAAACTTCCTGCCTTGCCCAGGCTGAGGAACCCCGACTTGCGCGCATTGGAGCATGAGGTTTATGGCTGCACGCTCATGGTGCCTCACGTATCAGGTTTTGGGTTTGGGGGTTTAGGGTTTAGGGGTTTAGGTTTACGGGGTTAGGGCTTTTTTGGTGGCTTTAGGGGTTTTAGGGGGTGTAGGGGTCAGGTTTGCCGAATGCAAAACATGTGCTCTGGGGAGGTTCAGACAAAGGTCCTTGGGACTACACTTCCAAACGACAGGTCTATTGCTCAGAACTGAAAAAATGATGGAGGATTTCCTGATCCTATTGATGGTGGCATGAATTACTGCAGCTCCTATTGATGGTGGCATGAATTACTGCAGCACCCTAGCCCCTTAACTGCTAGGCATTACGGCCCTAAACCCTGAACCCTAAACTGTCCCCATGGCAACCTGAGCTATAGGCTAAACTCCTGGTATCCCCCTTAATAGCCCCTATAATACTCCCCTGTAGAATCCCCTACCTAGCCCCCCTTTGAGGAGTTTAGACTATAGCACACCTGAAGAAGTAACTTCCTGCATAGTTTAGTGTACCTTGAATGTCTGAGCATTAGGGTTTAGGGGTTAGGGGTGTAGGGCTTAGGG
>CAJNIZ010005690.1:5159-18943 GCA_905231905.1 Symbiodinium pilosum | reverse complement strand
CCCCCCACACACACACACACACAACAAAAACGGAACCCGACATATAGATGTTGTTCACAGGGACTGTGGTCTTTACATGACCCTTCTTCAGGTTTCATGTGAATTGGGAGCTGAAGGTGGAACCAAACAAGCAAGCCCCAGTAGGGAATCATGCTTAGTAGTTAAGAAAGTCGGGGAGCGCATACAGCCTTAAAGAGAATTTTGTGTGGGATGAAGCTCGAACTCACAGCCCTAACTTTGAACCTGCGTGCTACACCGTAAGACCTAACTCCATCCTTGCTCCATCCAACGCCGTAAACGTCCAAACTCAGCTGAAAGGGTTCCGGTTTGTACCTCTGATGCATCATGCACTTACGAGTTTCAAACAATATGATCCTAGACCCTAAGTCCGTAAACCCCCAAACCCTTAACCCTTGAACCCAATTCCTCCATAGAGCCTTTGCATTCACGGGCTAATGTAGTCGCCTCGAACTTCCTTTTAAAGATCCGTAAAGCCAGGTGTACGCAGGCTTAAGGGTTTAGGGTTTATAGGCTTAAGATGGCTTAAGGATTCAGAGTGTAGGGCTCAGAGTGGAATAGCGGGGCCCGTCATTTTCCACAAAGTATTACAGCCCTGAGCCCTAAACCCAGTCCTCATTTCAGGTAATCCCCAAAGAATCCCCTGAATGGAGTAAGCCCTATCACTCGAAGCCCTGAAATCCAATGATTATTTATCATTGTGCTTACTGGTATTTATTTGTACGATTCATATGTTATTATTATTATTATTAATATGATCATTTCTAGTTCTATGACTATTGTTACTACCCTACACCCTAAACCCTAATCCCTACTCTTACGACTATTCCGCATAGCTCGGGATGGCCCAGGTTGCTATTCCGCTGCCCCGTCCCGGGCCCCGGAGTCTGCCGAATGACCGGGAGACTGCCGAAGGCAGGACCATCGGGTTGGTTGGGGCCTAGGGCTTCGGGGTTTTAAAAGGCTGGGGGCTTTTAGGTGCTTAGGATGGCTTAGGGTTTTCAGGGTTTAGGGCTTAGGGTTTTTTTAGGGTTATAGGGGCCCAGATCTTTTTTAGGATTTCCTAGGTTTTTTTGGTGGCTTTGGGGTGCAAGCATGCGGGGTTCACCCGGCTCGGGCTTTCATAGGGTTTGATGAATAGGGTGCAGGGCGCAGAAACTCTCGTATAAGGCTTAACGGATGGATACGCAGGATTTTCCTCCATCCACCTGCTTCCGGGCTTCAGCCGAGGAGAGGCCTATAATGTCGGGGAACTTGGATCCAAACAGCGGACAGCAAGTGCTCAGAGCTGCTGCAATCCCAATGTTGACACGGTTTACTGCTTAGGGTTGAGGGAATGGAAAGACCATCCGTAAGGATCCAAATAGCCCAATGTAATCCAATATAGGTAATGTTTAATAATTTTAGGGTTCAGTGCAGGTATTATTTGTATACATGGATCCCTAGGGTATGTTATCAAAGAATTGTTGTGGCCCTTTCAACCCTAAACCCTAAATCCTAAATTTCGTATCCGACTGACCACCGGATCATGAAAAATCAATGAAGGTTGATCAGGGCGAGCTGCGACCAGAAGAGCTGCTTCTAACCCAAACGCACAAGCCCTTTCCCTCACTTCGAAACTGCATTACCGCCTCCCATAGAATATACAGTAATATCGTATAATATAGTATAACATAGTATAATACAGCAAAATATAGTATAATATAGCATCAATAGCATAATATAGTCATAATCCTCAAATATTACCGAGGAAACATAAGCCACTGCATCCGAGAGCCCTCCTGAAACCCGAAAAGGCAGTTCGCCGCCCTTCCGGGAAGCACCGGCCACTCCTGCTGCGCCCTCCGACATGAGGCCCTCCGACATGGGGCCCTCCGACACGGGGACTCGGGCAACTTGCTTCTGACAACCCTTCACGTTACTGGGACCAGGGCCTATAGCCCCCCCCCTAAGTAGATAGAATATGGGGTAGCTGGGGATCCTAGTTTAATATACCCAAAGCCATATTCTATCTACTTAAGGGGGATTGTATACGGTGAGCAGATAAGAGCCGCAGCTGTCAGCGCGCCGGTTGGCAGCTGTAGTTGATGTCGATTCGAGCCGTATTTAGGCGCGAAGGGTTCGCGTTTAGAGGCGCGCGTGCTCGTCTTGCTTAGTTGCAGTTGGGATTTCCTCTGTTTCTGTCATATGCAGTCTCCACCCTGAGAATTTGGGTTTAGGTTGTATCGAAGGAGGCTTCCCCCCAACCCGCAACCCCGATTGAGAAAGCCCTCAACCGTACAGGTATATAGACATACAGTCAAAGCTGCCAAGCACTAGCTCATGACTTTAGCGGCCGACACTGACACCCTGTACAACAACATGATGCAGCGAAACGTTAGCTCGCTCACTGGTTCTGAGTAAGAAATAATAGAATCCATACATTATCCCTATATTACGCTATATGGTCCCTCTGTACGCGAATAGTATACTCCTACATCGCCCTATATTATCTTATTCCCTACGAAGAACCAGTAAGCTAGGATCTTCATCTGCAGCGCAGCAGTTTCAGAGGTGAGGAAAATGCCAACATTGCCGAAGAACGATAAAGAATTGCAACCGCAGCTCATGTGCATATGTGTAAAAATACGAGTTCATGTATATACACATATATACACATACATACATGTGAACTTGGACATATAGGCACGTACATACACAGCTGTGTAAATGTATCCCTCTACACCTTTACCAAGGACCTAAGTCACCCAAGTATCACATTCTCTTCTCCTGACTTCCTAACTTACTTAGAAGCTTGAAGTACTGTAAACTTTTCGGGCTTTCGTTGTGGGTCTCTATAATAAAGTTTACACTTTTTTAGCCCTGGTTATTGGGGAAGAGAGCTAAGGCAGCAGCCACAGCATCAGTCTCCCGGCCAGCTGCCACCCCATCAGCTCCGGACGAACCCAGCGCAAAGGCCTCAGAGGTTGCCATTGGCTTGGCAAAGTACTGGGCTTGGGGAGCCTGATTGGGATTATATGAGCTATAGTCTAAACTCCTTAAAGAGGGTTATATAGGGGATTATATGGGGGATACTAGGAGTTTAGACAATGGCTCATATGGGGGTGCACAGGGACCCAATGGGGTTATACAGAGTTTGTCTATAGGGATGAAAGTAGGGTTTCTATAGTACGTATAGGCAGGGTTTATAAGTTTACATAGGTGCTATAGGGCTTAAAGGAGTGGTCCATAGGGTTTGGGGGTTTAAGGATGTTATCCCCAATATGGAGAATCAAATGGAACATGCAATAGAACATGAAACGGGAACAGGGGCTGGCTCACTGATGTAATGGTCTTATTCTGGGGGAAATCACAGCTAGCTCACATGGCCTCATCTTAGATGGTGGTTTAAAACCTAAATCCGACCTCCCTAACCACAAGATAATCCCAAATTAGGGTTAAGGTTTAGGGTTTAGGGTAACCCCAAGGGTCCAAGGACCCCAATAATGGGGCTTTAGGGCCCAAATACCAGTAATATAAAACTATTTGGGCCCTGAAGCCCTATTATTGGGGTCCTTGGACCCTTAGGGTAACCCCAAGATAGTCCCAAGGTAGTTTAATTTCAGGTTATGGAATGAATTTGTATATATATATATATCTAATTCATGGCCAGATTTGGGTTTGTGCTCCATGTAACTTAACGGCCCCTTTAAAGGGGTTGTAGTGGTTACACAGGGGTATCCAAAGCAATATATGGGGTTGAGGCTTCAGGGTTTTTATGGCTTAGGGCTCAGGGCTTAGGGGGTTGTAGGGTTCGCATTGCGATGGAGGTTTTCTAGCACAGAACATCGACCGTTGCCGCCTTTCCCGCCTCGGGCTGGAAATGGGGGAAATAACGTCGCCGAACCAACGTTATCGCGGTTTTGCTGGCCTATACCTCCTGTAAGAAGAGTCCTGGCTTTTACAGAAATGTCCTGGTAGGGCTAGACGGTTGCCAGCAACGGACCCGTGGGATTTTTTTTTGCACGCGCTGGCAGCTTGCTCAAAGGTTGCTTTTGATCATTCTTGTTAGCTTTTAAACTCTTCGATGTGGGAGCGAGCAGGCTTGCAACGTAGAGAGCACACGCTGTTGATACAGAATCCTAGGATGCAGTATACGGCACAACAGCAAAAACTGGCAAGGGGCTGAACAAATAAGGCCCTGAACATAGCTTGCGCATGTGCATTAGTTCATTTTTCAATGTCGCGCGTATTCAAGAATGAAATACAGACAACGTTAGTGTACAACGAAGGCTCAAAGCTATATACCTAATTTGGATACTCCCCAGATGATCCTTCAACCCTTAAGCACACGCCCCAAGCCCACATTGAACAAGAAGCCATATGAGCTAGAGTCTAAACTCCTTAAAGAAGGTTATATAGGGGATCATGTAGAGGACTGTTATAGGGGTTGTTGAGGGGGATACTACTGCACGACTTTAGACTATGGCTCATATGCTGCACAGAGATCCTGCTATGTGTGTTGTAGCCCCAGCGTTGCATGGCTTGTTGGATTCAGGTGCCTTTCACATGCACGTTTGGAGAGGACGTGCAGCAGCTGGGTTTTCGCATCAAGTGGACTGGAGACAGGCGGGGTTTTCAGCCTAGCCCCTCTGCCAGCAGGTCCTCCATGTGCCAAGAATGGAGACGCACGTGGAAAAATGGAAAATGGATTATGAGTGGATTATGAGAGGTATAGGGTTCTCTAGCAGGAGATCCACTTTTATGTGTTCCGAACATGTGAGTGTTTGCCCCCAAAATGGAGGGACTCATTCTAAGTATGGGAGTCCGGATAACAAGGATTATGGTATACGTGGTCCTTAGTGAGGCCACAGAGTTGGTCTGTAGTTTTTGTAAAATCATAATATGGGTTGCCACTACGGAAATCTAATGCGATAGTATGATGATTTAGTGAAGACTTAGGTTTGCTTGTAATGGTAATTTAGATGGGTTCCAAGACAGCAGCCTTTGAGCGTGCAAGCTTGCTGGGAGCCTGTCTTTTACCACGCCAGCGGCTCCGGCTTATCTTCTGCAGGGAGCAATTACCAGGCACCTAGATTCCCAGTAAGCAGATATGTAAATAGAAATGGGGGTTGATCTAAAGGTCCTTGAGGGAAAGTTTATATGGATGGGTCACCAACATAGCAAGAGACATGTTCGCGAAAGATTCGCCAAGGCACCGCGCAAGTATTTTTTCTCGCGAAAGTTGTTATGTAGCGCAACGTTTGTACTGAGCTTGCCCGCATATTCCAGACTCTCACATTCCTGCTAGGCTGCTAGGATTGCGAAAATCACTAGCTCCCCAGCAAGAAGCTGTACTAAGGATGCCAGGGAGATTGCGTAAAGTAGTTGCGTGCAAGTCTGGCGCAAGTTGAAGCTGCCTTTTCTAGGCAAGGGCTCATTCTAGATGCGTGTGTACTAGTACTGCTATTGCTCTTACTCCTATCAGTAGTACTCCTGTTATTGCCGTTGTTATTGTTATCACTGGTATCTAGATTGTTGCTCTTACTACTTTCACAATCACTTGTGATGTTACCATTATTATTGCTTGTAAAAGTACTCTTTCTAGTCATGAATTCAATGTTGTCATTGCCATTAGTAAAATTAGTGTTGTTACTATGACCCTAGCTATCTCTATGTTATTGATCTTATGAACTCTACCAATCTTATTAGTATGAATACCACTACCAGACACAACTTTTTTGGTACTGCTAGTCCTTGCGCATTAGAACCATTATCACTGTCACTGTTACTGAGTGTTGCGCACATTCTTGTGTTAAACTTGCACCGCGATGGACCGGCTAAAGTTTGGCAACTGTGTTCTGTAAGTGAAGACGGTCTTTTCGGGATGAAGGAATTTAGAACAACTCTCATAATATGTATGTGTATGTGTATATATATATAGATATATATTCTATATTTATCTATTTGTGTATCAATTCATGTTTGCCAGGAGTCATTTGGGGATGATTCTTACAGGGGTGTGGAGAAGTGTGTGTGGTTCCATGCACACCAGATAAGATACAGTCAGTAGATGCCTTCAGAGTAGTCGTCGAGTATCGCAGGAATAGCAACCTGAATAACGTCATAGAAGAACATGTTAAACCACAGTGCCTCAACCTCAACTCGAGGTACCTCCCCCTCAGCCCGAAACCTTAATCCCCAAGCCCCAAAATCTGCCTAAACCCTAAACCCTAAACCCTAAATCCTAAACCCTAAATCCTAAACCCTAGATCCTAAATCCTAAAACCTAAAACCCTAAATCCTAAATCCTAAACCCTAAATCCTAAAACCCTAAATCCTAAGCCTTGAAGCCCAATACAGCAGATGAAAGGCCGACAATCCAAACCGTGGATTCCACAGGTCACGCATACCGGAGACGCTGGTCTGATTTTTTGGGGATTTAGGGGTTTGGGGTTTAGGGTAGGTCCCTAGAAATCCAAGTATACAAGTTAGATATAACAATAATGGAGACTCAAACGGAGAAAAACATGGAAAATAAATTGAAAACTGGTGTTATATAGGTGTCATTTAGGGATACAAGTATACAAATAATACCTACATTCGGCACTCGAGCCTTAAGATATTACCCTAAGGGTCCAAGGACCCAAATAATAGGGTTTTGGGGCCCCAATACTATAACATTACAGGTATTTGGGACCTAAAGCCCAATTATTTGGGTCCTTGGACCCTCAGGGTTACCTACATTGGGCTATTTGAATCCATAGCGGGTCGCTTCTCAAAATCATGTCCAGCTTGGGTTTGGGCAGCCTGGATGCTTTTGGGACGTTTCAAAAGCCCTGTATGTTACAACCACCACTATGCTCTTCTCTTGTGATTCGTGGCACAGTCGGAACCAGGCAGAGATAATTCATGTGCAAGATGGCGCTACCAGTCAGCAGCAAATCCTGCGATGCTGGTCTACAGAAATCCCTCCTCTACCATTCGGCCTTTACCCAAAGAGCCCACTTGTTTGAGACATCTGGTATTCTGCTTGCGCTTACTGGAAATGTAGTTCAATATCTTTCTTAAACTTAAGGCGCATCTTGCCGTAAATCCTGAGACCGGTCGCTAGGGTGGGGGCCCAAAACCCTGCAACACCAAAGCCCGCAGCGTAGTTGAGCCAGGTAAGTGCGGGATAGGTACCCTACGGGCAATACTTAAAGAACCTAGGTATAATCCCAAAACTTGTATCTAATAGATACCAGTTTGGGGTCTACATCAAGGTTCCTTAGGTAAACTTTTCATTTATGATGATATCTCAGTATGGGACGAGTTCTTGCCGTTTGTACCAGACAGGTGGAGTGCGAGAGGCGGATACCATAGTCGCAATCAACGGTACCGACACGGAGCGCCAAGCAAGCGTCACGGCAGATATTTCAGGTGCAGAGCCCATATTATGTGGGGTTCCAGCAAGTATGGATCCTTGTACTCCAGAATACAATGATTTTGGGTGTGTAGAACGGCAAAATCCCAAACCCTAATCCCTGCAAGCCCATATGTATGTATATATATATATATATCTATCTCTCTCTCTCTCTCTCTCGCTCTCGCTCTCTCTCTCTCTCTCTCTTCAGTTCTCAAAAAAATCCTTTCTCCGTGTAGACAAACCCTAAGCCCTTGACAGGTCCCAGGCAAACCGCGGCAGTCATAACGATTTCTGCAGGTCGCTTGAAGGGTGAGGGGGCTTTACGGGGGCTACGTAGATCGGGTTCGTTTAGGGATTATAGTGTTTAAATAGATTATAGGGACTATATAGGGGTTATATAGGGATTCCAGGGATGATGTGATATGTGAATGCTAGAATTACCTCTGAATTTCCCAAAAGCAAGGAATGTGATTCATTGCATTGCTGGCTTGTATGATCGAGGAGACGACCTCTTGCCGCTGCTACGTGATCGCCCGCTGAAATTGATCATGTTTCGGGAGACCAAGGAAGAGGAGCCAAGCAAAGTTGGCATTTTGGAATTCCGGGATTTCCCAGACACCTACACCCTACCCCGTCTTGAGGATGGATACCTGAATGCATGTTGTCCGCAATATAAACAGTCGGGTACCCTTCCCCAGCCCTTGTTCAGTTTTCACGACGTCATGCGTGAAACGGTGTGTCCAAACTGAGCAGGAAGCTTTATAGCGACCTGAACTAGGCACCGGCATGGCATTTGTGCTGTCTCAATCTATCCATGAAGCAATGTAAAGGTACTCTGCTGACATTCCTAAACAGAGGCTACTCTTGATGCCTTGGGCTTCCAGTAAGATTTGTATCTACACCTGGACTGGTCTGGCTTGAATAGGTCAACAGGCGCCTGAAACTTCCAGCGTTCACAGTTGAGGCCGTTTGCTTTTCCAGCCCTGAGCAAGCTACTCATGTGACTCGTAGTGACGCAGGATCTAGGTCATTGTTTTCCATCTCAAACAGGCCCCTTAGGCCGGACATTCGCGTTGGACTGTCTTGAAGAATGTAAGGTATAATGAAAGCAGGAATGTTCAATTACAGGGGCGTGAGGGCAGCTTCGGCTTTGCGACGAGCGTTCAGGATGAGAGGTCCTCGCCCCCGACGTCTGTGCAAGCTTGCGTGGCTCACAACCACCCGCGGAAACGTAAAATGTAGCAGGCCGTGCACGATGTGAAGCACCCAGCAAGTGTGCGAAGCGGAAAGAGGCTGGTTTGTTAAAGTTGTGTTCTCGCAATCAGCGGCGATCCAAGCCTTGCTTCCGCAGAGACCCCGTCATGCTTGACGGCAGGCTCTTGCCGCCACGAGTTGTGCCCAATGCGCGGGTTTTTTCATTGGGGGTGGTTGAAGAGTGTTTTACCTGCTTGCTCTTGGCTTTGGTAGGTCAAGTGGCTGCCGACTAGCACCCTATACAGGTCTTAAAGGTGCTGACGGCAGCGGTGGGAAAATCTGTTTTATTTGTGCCCCAAGGCCTTCCAATGGCAGCCGTTGCCCATTGTACGCCTGCTACAGGAACAGTTCCAAACACTGGAAAGGTTTCGCACTGACGGGGCAGATGGACGTACACCTCGCCAAGTAGCCAATAGGCCAGCATGCTAGTAGCGGCGGGGGATGGTTTTCGAATCAGCCTTCTGCTTGAGGGTTGCATGTTGGAACGATGCGGCATCTGCAGAGACCCCGCACGCAATCGAAAAAGCATGGTCATTTTCTGTACGCGCCCATGGCCTTTTATGAAACTTTAAACTCGCAGTTTGCGCGGTTGGGAATGGCAAGCGTCGTGGCTTGGCCGACAACTGCGCCGCCAGTCAGATCTACAAACCGTATATAATGTGTAAGAGCACATTACCCCACCATACTGTAACGGTCCGAGACCTTATCTACTAACATTATCACGCCTGCTACTACATTGGTTAGGAGGACATGCTCTCATGTGATCACGGGGGTCGGGCCCTTAGCGTTTCCGACATCCTTTTTTGGGAATGTCAATACCGCTGGGCCATCGAAAGCCAGCATCGCAGGTACGATGTGGGCAATTCTGGGCAAGCCTTGCCAACATTAATTTCGCCGTTCTTACCGTTTCATTTGCTACTCACGCGCATGTCTAATTGCACAGTGGACACGAACTGAGAAGAGCCGCATGGAGCAGTTTTCGGATGCACACGCTTGCCAACGGGGTTCATTGTGTCATCTTTTGAATTTGGTTGAGATGGAAGACGCATCACGCAAGATCTCCGATCCCCCAAGCGCGTTGGGGGCACAAAAGTGAAGCAAGTGCAAGGCACGTAGCGGCACAAGGGCTTTACGCATGTGAACGAAAAGTGAATTGCCTCGGCAAGGTTGAGTTTGTTGAAGTGGACGCTTTGCAAACGAAGTGCCAGCGACAAACACGAACGCCCCAAAACTCTGGAGTGCTTTCGTTGAAGCAGCAAGAATTCTGCAAAAGTTCAATATTTCTGTTGACATATATACAGAAAAGCGCAGAAGCTCCGGCAACAACGATCTGGCCAACCCTTGACTGGGTTCTGGCGGTCACGGAGCCGGTGGGCCCGAGACGGCCACCCTCTGCGTCAGCCAGCGTTTTGTTCTGACGCGGTATTTTCTGGCATGGCGAACGAAAACTGCCCAGTGTTGCCGCTTGGCCAAACAACCGAGTTCGCAACCTGGGCCGGTTTGCTCGCGCAGCGCTGTGCTGGCGGCCCTGCAGCGCGGTCAGCATCGCATTCCTTCTTAGCCGTTCAATGCCGGACCAAAACAAGCGGCATGAACAAATCGTGTGTGTTTTGTGGCAGCTTCGCCACGAGCTCGCCCTGACAAAATGTACGACTCGGTCCCACGAAAGTCGCGAGGGGGGAATTGCCTTTCTGCTACATGTTGGCTCCGCACTTCCTTGAATTACTTAAAGCGCTTTCCGTTGATTGATCAATCTGCTTGGGACCGTGGCCCCGCAATTACCGGCGCGTTCTAGTGCCTCCCGGCCTTCCAGCCCATTCCGGTCTTTGGAATCGCAGAAATTTCCAGTGGTTTTCCATCATGTAATGACAAGAGCACATAGCAGCGCTCACATTTATTCAGTGTTTTCGCAATCGCGCCCCAGAACCTTCAAGTTTCAACAGCCGATTTCGCCCAAGTACTCAGGCCTACGCAGATATTTTGAGGAGTGTAGTTTTGGAACTAGCACTCACGACGGTAGAAACAACGGCTTTTTGAAGAAAACGCAACGAGTCCCGCCGGGCATGCACGCGCCTGGACTGGTTGGATGCCACACTTCTGCGTGACTAGCATTTGCATTGTTCCGTGCTGTCCTGGAGCCAAACGCACGAGGTCATCATTTAAAGTGGTTCCATGCCTGCGGAACATTCAATGCAGATGATTTTGCCGGCGAAGTGTTGGGCATGGCCACTTGGATGACTTTTCATGGTCCGCAGGGGAGGTACATTCCAAAAAAAAGATGAATGCAGCTGTTCACATTCATATTTCAATGCATGTGTACATATAGATACATGCATACATACATGCATACATACACCCTGTACACATGTATCCTCCGCGCCTGAAAAACCGGTCGGTCAGATTTGCATGCCGTTCCAGGCGGCACCCACGAAGCGCAGGCGGAAATGAAAACTTAAACGATCGTGTGGTCGTTCCTTGCGATGCATTGTACATCACTGTCGTGAGACACCATGAAAAACATCGCACGCATTCTTCCAATGACGGGACATGTTCCATCCCCCTCTCCCATCCCCTGAAACTGGCAAAAGTCCCCGGGTGTGTACACCATCGTGCACCAAGCGCGGCGCGGTTTGCCACAACTCGGTTGACCCATTCGCTGGGAGGGTTGCGGCGGCCTTCCAGCAGAGTGGAATGGACGTGAAATTGCGTATGTTCAATATTTTACCAAAGCTGAGATGATGACGTGTGGTCGGCAAAAGCATGCGCAACAACGAAAAAATATGTCAGGAACATGTTCATCAGATTGCCGCAGAACACTGTCTGAAACGAACCTTCCTGCAGAGCCTGCGAAGCCGTGGGGCATAGTGTCAAAAATGCCACCTTGCAGCCGCAAATTGCACAACGAGACAGTTCAGACGCGCGAACTGCTGCGCAATGCTGCATCAAGAGGTGGGCTCCACGTTGGCTGCTGGAATAGATGCACGTGAAATTTTGGTACGCGAATTTGTGGGAAATCGTTTAGTAAAAATTCCACATGGAAAATCAAAAAGGGCGCATGGAATTTGTCGTGCTAATGCGTGTTTTTTGGTAAAGACAACCCTTCATTCCTCATGACACCCCACGCGAATTCCACGCACATGCCACGGGCTCCACAGAAACACGCGCAAGAACGTCGATAATCAAATTCCATGTTATGACGTCATATTCCACGTGCAATATCCCGCGGGTGTGTTGAAAAATGATTGTAGCTTTGATTGATGACAATGGCCATGGATGTGCGGGTTTCCAAACATTTTTGGGCCGTCCTTGCAAAGCGGTCATTGTTGGAAGGCATGAATTTGTGAGATGATGTAGGGTATTTGCCCGTTCGTATATATCGTGTTGTTTTTTTTGGTAGTTACTGACCGCAAGACGGTTGTTTCAGGACTCCTGCTGCTTGCAAACGAATTCGTTGAACTGAAAACGTATGGTCACCATTACCCGCATTTCAATTTCATAGTTGGGAAATCTCCTCTCAAAAATGCTTTGGGTCTTGCATTTGGGCAAAGTATCGGTTTTGGAACATCACAAACATGCGGTGGGCCTCAATTGTTCCAGGACCTGATCCACAAGGTCGAAAATTCCAAGACAAATCCTTTGCAAACGTCATCATGCAATTTCGGTGCGGCGCATGCACGAGAAGGATCGAGAAGGGAGACCGGCGACGTAAAACAAGAGCCCCCTGTATTGTCAAGGACATGATTCGGATTAAGAGCGCGGTTTAGTTCGCTGTCAAATCACGCGCACGTTGATTCCAGCTTCGCAACTTGGTGTGTTTTTAGCGTTTTTGTTGGAAAGTCTTGCCACGTCCGGCTTTGAGACAAACTATCAGGGTCATGACCGGCTCGAGAAATTTGATGCGTGGTGCGATTAGCACGTGCTTGTCGTATAAATCCGCCATGTGGGACGGGTTCGCCGCGCCCAGCTCAAGCTTCCGCCTGCGCCTGCCGCTGCCCCTTAGCCCCCGCCACTGTTCCTGCTGCTGCGCACAGATGCACCTGGGGCTTCAGGTGTCCTCGCCTGGAGCGCGGTATCGCCCATGCTTGCCAGGAATTGCCAGGAAACAGGCTCGCGGGTAGGGCGGAAAGTGAGGTTGGCCGAACTGAACCTCCATGTGCCAGTCCACGATGCGCGGCACATGGAAACGCCGGATAAACGTCATTGCCAACGGCCTTCCGATGGAGCCCAGGTCGCCTGTGACACCATCGTAGCACCGCTCACCTCCGCTGGTGTGCGCGGGTTGTGCTCACATGATCCACAGCTGCTCGGGAGGCCTCGCGTGCACGGACCGGACTGCAACCGAAGCATGCCTTTGGAACGCGAGTGTTGCCGGTTGTCACAATGAGCCTCCGCAACACCAGAACAAGTCCGAACGGCAAGCTCACACCGGGGAATTTTGGTCAGGTTCATTTTTTGATTTCGCATGTTTTGCGTCCACATGCTTGGCAGCTATTGGCAGCTGTTGTTTTGCATGGACCTGCCAAATCTGCAACTGGCTACACACGACCTTTTGTTGCTGGCTAAAATGCGCGTCCATGTGGCCAAGATTTCCCGTACAAAACCGCATTTCACATGCGGACACAGTGTCGATTTTGCAGGATGTGGACATTTCAAACGTGTCTGCCTGCCCGGCCACACTTTCATGGGCCTCGCCGGGCCGTTCGAGGAGCGATGTGGCCCGCGCTGAACTGCCAAAGAGAGAGTAGTGTGTTTCCAAATTTTGGTCATGCCGCTCATCAGCAATTGAACCGTTGCTCGTCCAATCAAGGTGCCATCCGGCTTCGGAATCGCAACGCTGCGTCGGACATATCGGACAGGTACCCCATGCCAACATCCATATTGCAATGCATGATCTCGGCTGCGAGAACCAGCGTGTCGTCAGCCATGTCCGCCTAGATCAATTCATTGACAAATCGGGGAGCGGCTGTTGTTTCCCCATGTGAGTGTTGTCCGAAAACCCTTGTCTACAATTTTAGATCAACGAAAACCAAGTATAACATAATTTGTCAAAAACCCTGCGCGCGCAAGCTCCGCGCAAGCACGGCGCAAGGTTGGCGCAAGCCTTTAATTCACAAACTATGGCTGA
>CAJNIZ010005689.1:0-12559 GCA_905231905.1 Symbiodinium pilosum | reverse complement strand
AAAAAAAAAAAAAAAAAACAACCTGGGGACTTTTACGTCTGGTTTAGGTTTTAGGGTTTAGGGCATGAGATTGTTTGGATTTGCTTTATCCCCCCCTCCACCCTAACACGCAGAATTCCCTAGAGTAGCCCAAGTATAGCTATGGAAAATGTTTAGTACTAAGAGGGGCGAGTATTGATATTGGAAGGTTCATGGACCTTATCCTGTACAACAAATGAGAATGCCGGGGGTCGAAGGTACTTTGGCCCAGGCAGTTTTTGGTCAACCGAGAGCATGATTACGGCTTCATCGCTCCTGGTGGTTGCAGAATAGAGATCGAGATCAGAATTTTAGAAGGAAAACTAAATCGCATATCCAGGAGAAGTTTCAGGATTCTTCGGTAATCTCTAGCAGCTTGATGCACTGCCTGGCTTGCAATGGGGAGCCATTATTGCTGAAACTGTGGTCATAGCAACAGTCATCCTACACATCATCATGCGTCATCCTCGGATGTGGCTCAGCTTGCCCAAAAAATAAGGTATGCCAAGAGCCCTCTGATATGGGGTATGTTGGAAAGTCAGATGCCATACGCCAGCTTCAAAGAAAGACGAGGCGACTTAAAGCCGCAAGCATGGAAAGCTCTTTTGATACTCCCCCCCACCTCACTACAAGCCGACATAAATTGCAAGCTACATAGTCAATGCCCCGATCAGAATCCATGTGTATGACCACTACTGAGCAGGTGCAGCAGCCAGGCCCCGCTTTTCAATCAAAAAGCACGTCCACCGCAATCTGCATCGGATCGCCGTGGCTGCAGCGAAGCTCCAGGTGCTTCACTGGTTCAACATTACCGAAGCCAAGGTCCCTGTCAGGCATGATTTGCCAGGGATATTCTTATTTTGAAAATCACACCGGGTCACCTAGAGCAGAGTATCCCTCAACCTGTGTTGCTACAAGTACATGTCAACAATGGTCCAGTAGCGATATGCCCAACTCTGAAGTTCATGGAGAACTGAATCAAGCAACTTGCAAGGCTGGCTTGTGAAAAGATCGAATTTTATCTTGCTTTGCAAGATCCTAGAGAGTCTACAGTCAAAACTTCACGGCCAATACATTTCACCGTGCAGAGTCTACCAAGCCTACGGCGCTCGAATGTGGCTGAGGCTCACCGGGAGCCAGGAGAGGTGCAAAGGGTGTAGTTTGCCAGCTCAGCGCCCATTGTACTCAAAAAACAAGGGGCTACATCACAACAATGGTCCAACAATTGCCTCATGCTTTGACACATGTCTATGCGGGATCTGCATGCGTGGGCACTGCAGGCAGCGCAAGCAGCCATGCAAACCCGACCATAAGCGACTTGCCACCCGCCTCGGGATAGCTACTTGGAGGCTCAAGGATAATTCAAAGTGGGGTGATAAAGCAAAGCCATGGGTACAGTCCTGGTGCATATGACCTCACTTTTGACTCCCCATGAACCTTCAAGTATCGCAGCTCTGTACAGACATCGGGCCACGTAGAAATGGACACGAGTTTACTACAAGAAGATCTAAAGTTTCACATTTCAAGATTCGTAATTCTATAACTGTAACTTCCAACCAGAACTCAATTAACTACCCAGACAGCTTTGACAAAGATCTGACAGCTGCCAGAAAGGAAAAAGGACCGCAGCGGCAAACTCTGGCTTGCAGCCTGACAAAGTTGCTGCAAAATTCTGAGGCACTGGCATAGATGCCGCACCTTCAGCAAAAGCATTACGAAGAATAGAAGAGCAAGTACTCACAACTAATTAGCTGTTGTCAAATCTATCAAGTCTGGATCGTCTGGATCAGGCATTTCGTCATGCTCCCTGTTACAGCTGTGGCTGACAGTCAAAGCCCAGGCCCCCAGTTGAAGTAGATTGCTGGAGATGTCCGTTGACAGCGCCACACAAACTGTTTTGTCGGGTCTCAGACGTGGACAAGCTGCAATGATCACGGCGATATCAGTTGCCAGGTTCACGAAATCTGCCATGACGGCCAATGCACCGGCCGCGCAATCCTCCTCAGCCGTCTTGTAATCATCACCCGTCTTCCAATTTAACTCTGCGCATGCATTGACGGTGGCCCAAATGTCAGTGCCAGTGTAGGGAAAATCATTGATGGTCTGGGCGATGATCAAGCCACAAATAGCCTTCTCATTATCGCGGACGTCATCTGGGCCGAGATCTGCGATGTCCTGGAGGAGGCGGTCCTGAAGCGTCACCCATTTGCTGGGAGGCAGCCGTGAGATGTTTTGAGGAGGTGGCCGAAGAGGCTTCCTGAGGCTTTCTTTGATCTCATTTAGCCGTCGTCGGACTCTTGCCTTGAAGGCAGTCATGCCAGGAGTCGTCTCGTTGACGTTCTCCTCCTCCTCCTCCTCACTGAAATCGCAGTCGGCCCTGGTGGCTAATCCATCAGATGTGATTTGCAGACTTGTAGCAAAAAATACACTGAAGGTCACCAGGCAAGACAGGATATGAGAGTCTATGGAGCTTGTCATGTTCCGAGCAAGGCACCACACGGGAATCTGCGCCGCATTTGCAATCATCCACAGGAGGTTAAAGATGACTCCCACAGCATTTGCAGAGCAGCTCTTATCATCAGCTTTATCGGGGCAGAAGCCCTTTACGGTTAGAGCATCAATGCTCAGGGCAGCCCATCCCAGGTAGTTTGCCATGTCATAAGTGGCACCCACACACTGCGACATTCTGTACGAATTCAACTCCATGGCGGTTGGCCTGTGAAAATTAATTGCCCGTGCCACGTCCCTCAACCTCCGCTTTGCGGCTTCTGTGGACGGTGCACTGAGAGTAGCGAGCTGGCTTCTCATCCAAGGAGGCAGCTCAGGCACGCCCACAAGTTCAGCCAGTCTTCTCATACCAACTTCCCGGTCTGAAACTTCCAGGGGCACTAAGCCGTAGACGGGCGAGGAGTTGAGACTCGCCACGTCTTGGGAGAGGCGAGGCGCTGGCATCAGCACTGCCAGAATCAGCAGGCAGATACCGGCAATCCCCGTCACCGAAGCGACAGAAGCAAGCCAAGATCGGCTGTCAGCAGATTTTGGGGAGTGCCTCTCCAGGAGGTGCGAGTCCTCAAGATCCATTCAGGCCCATGCATTGACATTTCATAAGCTAGTGCACAAACACGAAACCATGATCAGGAACTAACTGTTGCAGTGCCTTGAGCAGGCCAACGAGCAGTTCACATGCATCTGTTGTGATCTCTAGCCATCAAGGTCGTTGTCTAAACTCCTAGTATCCCCCTTAATAAACCCTATAGTAGTCCCTTATAGAATCCCCTATATACCCCCCTTTAAGGAGTTTAGACTATAGGTCACATAGATCACATGCGAAGTGTTCTGTTCAACAGCAGCTTGGAGTTGAATCCAGAGTGAGTGGACTTTGCCGCATGTAGTCGGGAGTTCGGACATTGAAGTCTTGCCGGGCACAACATGTTCTCGACGCCCCTTTTCGGACCTCAACATTTCTGCTGCCGTCTTCCGTGTAGCATTACAAAGGGCTCACAAGATGATGCTACGCTTTTGCCTTCTGCCCCTATAGCAGAAATCCGGCAACCTGACCTGTCCTCCGGAACTTCCACCTTGTCCGGGAAGACAAATGCCGAAACAGCAGCAGCCACTTCGTGAGGCGTGCACCCTTCCAGAACATTGTGGAAGATCACCTGCGGCCAACGGCTAGGGTTTGGGGTTTAGGGTGAAAACCCAAGGACTTCACCCCCATGGACTTGACATGACTGACCGATAGATTCTATTGATCCACAGCTCCCAGCCACAACCACCTCGCATAGGCGGGTGCTAGAGCCTGAACTGGCATGTAATCCCTTTAGAGCCCTGGCGGCCCAATTAGATCAATCACCCCGCCTCGAAAAATCTGGGTTGCTGTTCAGGAACTTAAATAAGTTACCGCTGATGTAATCCCCTCCCCTAGTACGAAAACCCCACCTCTAGTACTAAATATTCCCAGTATAATATATCACAATGGAAATATCATCTAATATTGGGAGGGGGTTGCTGTGTAACCACATTCCGGCAACTAAACCCTAAACCCTGGACCCTAAGCCCTAAACCCTGAACCCCAAACCTTAAGTTCCCCAACAGCAACCTCCAACAGCAACCGGAACCCAGCCTCTGCAACTGTGATCTCATCGCCTGAGAGCACCTCAGTCGCAGCCTGACCTGTGCAAGGGTTTAGGGTTTAGGGTTTAGGGTCTAAACTCCTTAAAGGGGGGTATATAGGGGATCTATAGGGGACTACTATAGGGGTTATTAAGGGGGATACTAGGAGTTTAGACATTGGCTCATTTGAAGGGGATTGTCGGAATATACAGGCATTCTATTACATGGAGGCACTTGAGGACTTACAGGCTTTACTGCTTTTGGGGTTTGAGGTGAAGCCCAATGAGTTCGCTAATAAAAAGAAATCATGGCCCACACAGTTCTACATGAGACAAGTTGCCAAAGCTTGCGGAGGGTGATTGCACCTTGCCATGAAGTAAATGCCACCCCGCCACACACGTTTATTCCCTGTTATTCCGGCCTGACGCCAAGCTTTTTTTGTTGATGTGCAGAACACAGGATATAAACGCAGTCTGCGGACGTTGGAAAATAAAGTTGAGAATGCAAAATGATGGAAGTCTTATTGAATGCTAAACCGTGGCGCAACTTGATGAACAAGGTTGAGATAAGATAAACCATGCTATGATGATCATGATGATGATGATGATGGAAAATCATGAAACCTGATGGAAACTGATGAAAGTCAAATGATGGAAAATGAAGACCATGCAAAACATGAAACATGAGATGGGAAATCATGAAATGTCTTTCTTCCTCTTTGTTTTGCTGTCTTTCTTCAGTTCTGTCTTCCTGAAGTGCTTTCTTACTCTCTTTTTGTCTTGCACGCTGGCTTTCTCCTCCTTTCGTTCTGTTCTCCAACATATCCAGAAAATTTTCAGAAGAAACGCGGATTTGGTGGGCAAGCCATAGGAAATCTGCAATGATTTTAGTATCTAACTTGTTGGTGAGTCGAATTGAAATTTCTTGTTGGTATGCATTCCGAAAGCTTAGGGCGCATGCAAGTGTCAGCTTGGTTTCAGGGTGGCAAGAGAAGTCCTAATTGTGCTTATGACCTTGGTACGGGTGCACGCACCCCTTGCGCGAGCTTCGTCAGCGAGTTGCGGGGGTGGCGGGGGGTGGGGTGTGTGGCTTAGAGGTGAATCTTCAGGCTGGGGGGCCGGGCGTTTGGCTCAGAGCTGCTCTTTGGGGTGGGGTGTTTGGCTTACGGGTGCGCCTTGGAGCGGGATGTATGGCTTCCAAAGTGGATGATTAGCCTACGATCGGAAAAACAACTAAAGGCTATGTGACGTGTGTGTGTGTGTGTGTGTGTGTGTGTGGGTGTGTGTGTGTGTGTGTCGTCGTCACCCCTCGCCCGAGCATCGTCGTCCATCAAGATGCTGAGGCCCATACGTCGTCATCCTTGCCGTCCGCAAAGACCACTACAAGTTTTGCAAAAAGAGTCGAGAAAAGAAATGCCTGCCCCTTCGCCCCAAACCCACGCGGTGGCATACTGAGACTTTCTCCCGTTGTCCCCCGATGTCACCCATGCACCTCCACGAACGCATTATGAGCTCTCCAGTGCTCAAGGCTCAAGGAAGGGACGGCCACGCCGCCACGCCTAAAACAATACATGTAGCAGCCCCAATGATCTCAAGGCTGTCAGCCTTCTTACTAACCCCCCCTGCCCCTGCAAGAACGGATTCCTTCAAAGGATGCTTCTATTTTTGGGCTGCCCCAAAGTGCTTCAGATTCGTGATTCCCATGAACTTTGATCCGATGATACAGCCAGTTGAGACGTGGCCTTTGGCCGCAACTGAACCACCGTCTTCCTTCAAACTCCTGCGAAGACCGGCCTTTGAAGGAGATGAGGCCCTCTTCATCCAAGCAATCTAGGTCGCCCAGCACCTCCAGGTTTCTGCGTTTCCAGCTCTTGTAGTTTCCATGTTCTTTTCCATTATGCCCATATAACCCCAATGTTACCCCAGTTTCCATTTCAATTTCCGTGTTATTTCCAGTTGATTCTCCATTGAAGGGGGATAATTTGCGTGCAGAGGTGTCACGAAACCCATGTTGCATGCGCGTGGTCTACACTGGCGCGCGCCGTTCTTCCAGGCAAATCACCTCCTGCTCCTGACGGTGCTACTTGTGGGACTCAAGCCTTTTGTGCAACACAATGTGTCCTGTCGTGTGGAAACAGTCACTGAGTTTGCCAACAGCGTGGGGCCTTTGACCCGGTGCATCAATTCATGCCATTTCATAGCAGTCGAGCTCATTACTCATGTGGCCGAAGCTTAAGTTTCTTGATGTGATAAAATCACATGTTCCTGGACCTGCTATGCGATATCGTGATCAGCCATACATGTACAGGCCCTTATATCAATCTTGGTGAAGGACATGAGATCCGCTGCTATGAGATGAGAACCCAAGTCCGCAACTTGCTGCAGCAGACAAGATCATGTAAGAATTATGATGGAAGTGCGCTGGGAAAAATCTTCCACCTGTGAAAACAGCCCAAGGAACGTCTGAAGGCTAAAACACCACATGCAATCACGATAAGTCTTGAAACGCTAAAATCAAAGCCAATTCTTTCTTGGCTGCAGTGGCAAGCAAGCCCTAACTTAATAACTTTCACAAATACCTGTCTAAACTGACTTTCCCACGTTGCACCTCAGACTATTTGCCGAAAGCTAAGCATCTCTGGCTGTCTGCTGACCCCACGCTGCACCCTCCAAGGCCAAAGAAACTCTGAAACTCTCCTTATGAAATTTTCCTTCTGAAATTTTTCTTCTGGAGGCCCTGGGCCCGAAAATCCCTCCCAACCATGCAACACCTGCTCCTTGGCGCGAAGCTGCGGGAGGAGTCCCAAAGACTCTGCCCCCAGCTCCCGATCCAGGTCCTCGTACTGAAGGCTATGGGTTCAAGGTTTTGGGGTCGTGTGTGTTCCCGGTTCAGGGAGTTCAGGGTGTCAGGGGGTTAGGGACCTAGGACTTACTCTTACACGCAAACGCGCAGATAATATGTTACATGGGTATTGAAAATATCATCTGCCAGAATCTCCCTCGTTCGAACATGATCATCCACACTCACCGTGGCTTGGTGGGACCGGGACAGGGTTGAAAGGTTTGAAGGACGGACCCTAAGCGCAGTTATGACCATACGACCATACATAGGCTATCGCATGCTGTCAGTGTTACTGCTTCTCTTCATACTACCATCTTTCAAAACCATTGTCATTATTGCTATCCTAAATCCCAAGATTTAAAGCCTTGCGAAAACCGACATGCACGCAGCCTCGATGTCTGCCGCCAGCAACTTCCGCGCACCCAGCTGCCGGTAGTGCTCGTGCTTCAGGGCACAGCCATGGCACCTAGGCCCATGCGAAAGATTGAGGGACTATCTAAGTTTAGGGGTATTTAGGGATAACTTTGGGATTGTGTAGGGATCATGTAGGAAAACATGACAGGAATGCAAAGTCAACCGGAAAACGAAGTGCAAAGTAACGGAGAATCACATGGAAAAGAGTCTGGAAAATGAATTTGAAATTGGACTTATATAGGTGGGCACTATGTGTGGGTTTCGAGCTTCAGGGCTTATATAAGGTTTATGAGGGCATTACCCGAATAGTTGAGAATCAAATGAAAAATTACATGAACAAAAAAATGGAAAATGACATGGAGACTACTATTTAGGGCTTACAGGCCTTTACGTGGCCGGAGAGACATGCTCAAATGCAGCCGAAGTGATGGCGGCCAGTCCAGACAGAGTTTCTAAGAGTATTCTGACAAAACTTCCAGATTAAGCAAGCTTTCCATCATTGCTGGGTTAGTCGTCACGAACCTTGTTTATTTGTTTTAGTTTTTCGGTCCTCATGGGAAACCTGTTTGCGGGCAAAGTCACGTGCAGAATAATTCCTCGATGGACCGAGGAAGGCATTAGGACAACCAATGGCCACGAAATTACGCTTCCACTGAGCCAGTGGCTGTGTAATTTCGTAAACGAGAACTGACAAAACATGGGCTTGGCATTAGACAAGATGAATAACAGTACTCCTAGTATGGAAGCTAGCTCTGAAGATACTTCGATTGAAACCAGGAACACACTGAGCGGCTGAGCCACGGGCTTGGATCCCTCCTGCTTGCGCTGGAGCCTGGCTGCTACCGTCCAGCGACCAGAACTGAATCCGTTCGGTGAAACAACGTACCAAGGGATTGAGCACCAATGATACTGCCAACTCTGGCTCCTACGCTCAAAACCCTAAACCCCCACGCGAGTAGCGATTTTTTGGTGGTTGGAATTAGTAAGATTATATTCTGAATGTGACATACTATACCACAAAAGGATGATGTTAATCTTGCTCTGTATTGGGTACCATAGAGCCCCACATCAAATACTACTGAAACAGGACTGGCATTAATTATTGTTCTTAATGATTGTTCTTGTAATAGGAACCCACCCATATTACACTAATTTTGGATCAACCACGCCCCAAAACCCGCAGAACGCGCCCCCAACCCCAAAATGCCCCCCTAAACCATAAACCCTAAACACCATCCTCGTAACTGTGTTAGCCAGGGATGACCTTTCCTAATTGCCGCTACACCTGCGCTCACTGCTGCTAAAATTATTGCCCAACATCAGATCATGACAAAAAAAATACTGCTACCCATTACTGTACCCTTTTTGATGTAACTGCTCTTGGGGATAATTGATGCTACAAGAACTCATCTACCTCTGAGGTTCTAGGAGACTAGAGGGAAAATAAGGGAACAATAGGGTTTGGCTGCCTTGCGCCGCCAATTTCTCTTGGCTGCCTTTCGGCGCCCCTTTATAGTCTGGCTGCCTTTCAGCGCCATTTTTCCTGGCTGGAAACCCTGAACCCTAACCCCTGAACCCTAAACCCCAACCCCTAGACCCTAAACCCTAACCGCTAGACCCGAACCCCTAACCAACGCTGGGTGAGGTAGGGGATGGCTCGGGAATTCTGGTCGTGGCACGAAAGAGATCTCCTCATGTGCCAGCATCCCATAGGCCGCAGGGCAGAATTTGGGGATGTGGGTCGTGGGCTTAGGGTTTAAGGTCTAGGGTTTAAGGTTTAGGGTTTAAGGGTCAGGGCTTAGGGTTTCGGGTTTAGGGGGCTTAGGAGTTTAATTACGGGCACTAAGCCCATCAATAGCCTAAAACATATGCGCAAAATTAATCCCTGAAAATGAGCTCAAGATAAATTCCGTGACAGCTTCCAAGCTGAGGTCCTAGCCGTGATCATATATTACCCCGGCATGGGAGTCCTCTATTTGTTTATTTGTTGACATAAGAAAGCGTGATGCCACTTTAGAGTTTGGGGTTTCCGTAATCGTAATAACAGTGAAAATATTAAAGGTAAGAACAATGCATACTACTAGCACTGAAAGCAGTAACGGTACTTTGAAAAATCTAACCATAATGACAACAGTTGGCACAATGGAAAGACATGTTGGCATTGGTCTGCAACGAGTTTGATCGTAGGGAAAACAGCGAGAAGAACAGGCATAATCATTCTTGGCAACGATGTTTGGTCAAAGGGCTTGGCTTTGAGACCCTGAACAGCTAAGGCTAAACCCTAGGCGCTGCCACTGCTACCATGTTTTTTGAGCCTGTTCCATGAACATCGAATGACTACTGTAGCAATTCTCCCCACGCCCTGTGACACCCTAACCTGAACCGCTAAATCCGGCATTCTAAGCAGGACTGTCTGGCTCCCTCTGGCGCAGCAGCGTGTCGTAGAAATCAGTTTCCACCTGCCCGGGGCGTACCGTGATTAGCATCACTGCAAGCATTCTAAATACCATGATTGGCGCTATCATGATTCGCAGCAATCGTATTCTGCTGGATATGATTATTAATATTGACAATAATGTAAGGTTCAGTTCCGTTTGGGGGTCAAGGGTTGTGGGGTTGGGCACAGGGTCTGCTGGCAACCAGATTGGTCAATAAAGCAGGGGGAGGAAGGAGGCTGGAAAATCATGACCTCATTGTTGCTAGCAAGTGTTCAGCCATTTCATGTGTCATGTCCAAACCTCCAGAAGAGTCAAGATTCGCAGCCGAGCCCTTGCTGCTGGATCCGGATACCCTGAGGGACCTACGGGGATTGGGGGGGTCCTTATGAGGGATTGTACCCCTAAACCCTAAACCTTAACCGCACATGGGCTATGTTGACGCACGCAGGCCTGCTTGAGAGCCTTGGACATGACCTGGGCGCAGGTCCCAGGGTTTAGGATTTAGGGTTTATGGTTTATGTAGGGTTTAGGGTTTCGGGTTCATTTAGGGTTTAGGGTTTAGGGTTGGAACTCCCACTCATAAAGTCGTGCATTTGTTGGACGCGCGGAAGGCGACAGAACTACAAAACCTGAAAACAAAAAGTTATCACTTCGAGCACCCCCACCCTGTCCCAGAGTTGACAACCCATTTGTTGGTTTAGAAAATGATCACCAATGGCGTTCTAGATACGACTTCTTTATGTCAGGGCATTCCTAGTCATATATCAACCTTCATGAGTTACAAAGTTTAGGACGCTGATTTCTTGTCACCGGCCGCATTGGATAAAAAGCCCAAAATGCTGGTTTCCACAGAAGCTTCAAAACGCAACCAGTTCTGATCTGAAGCTTGCCTAAAAAAACCACCGATCTCAAAACGAAACCCGTTGCGATTTGAAGCCGTCCTACAGAATGAATGATTTCAACAAATTCAAGGGGTAGGGACGCTTTGCGCAGATCCAGTTTGAAACACGGGCACGTGGACTCTTTTGGCAAGCCCCCGGAATGCTTGTCTTCATCAAGCTGAAATGGAAACCAGTTGCGATTTGAAGCCGTCCTTGCGTTTCAAATGGGCAGTGTTGTTTATGCAATTATTGTTTCCGATGGAAAGCGTTTAGAGCTTCCTGTAAAAAATGGTTTCTCGCCAGTTCTGGCGTGGCGGGAACCATTTTGTAAATTGGTTGCGGCTGGCGGGAATTAACTTTTCTCCTAGTCCTGTCAAACGCCCCCTGGAGTGCAGCTTCATGAAGCAGTTGAGAGTCACGTGGAGGCGACTGTGTTCATTCCCAACCCTAAACTCTCAAACTCAGGTTTTAAGCATGGCCCCTGCACAAGCATGGCACGCATGGCCTTGATGCTGGTGATGAAACATTTCAGTTGCAATAGAGCGGCGTGAGCTAGTAAGCTAGCTTGCACCCACGTGAAAGGGGCTTGTCTGCTGATGCCAAGGCCCAATTTGAATGTGGGCCACGCGTGACACCATGGGCTGGCTGTCACCTCGTCCATGATCAATCATGGACTAAACTGGGCAGATGAAGCGACGCCATGGTTTGCCCGGCTTGCTGGCCCGGCCTGGGCATGTGGGACCTCCGCTGGCTGCTTTTTCGGCGCCAAGATCTTTTCGGGGCACTCGGAGGCCTTGGACCTCCGCCTCCACTGGCTGCGCTTTGCGCCACGATTATTTTAGTACTGGGAAGCCTGGCATCTCCACTGGCCGCTATTAATAATGGAAAAAGATCATTTAGGGTTTGGGGTTTAGGGGTACGTATGGTGTCCTCTTGTCTGTCTTACTCTCTGCTCTCCTTCCTGTTCTGTGATCTGTGATGTTTAGGACTACTGATGGGGCGGTTCTGGTTGCCTCGCTACCCCAGGACGAACCTCAGGACTCGTGTTCCCTCGCGGGCATATGTCCTCAAAATCTAACAACCCCACTGAGCGCGAGGGAATTAACACACACATGTCCAATCAGCGTTAACAGCGTACGCAACAAACAAGATCAAGGTTTATAAGCTAGAGAATTATTGTCAAGTCAGAATAACGGACCGGAATATTCTTACAAATTATCTTGAAATTTGGAAAAGTGTGCTAACTTTTTCTTGCCCGAAGCATCCTTGGCAAAAGCAGATATAAGAAGGAGAAGGCTACTCAAAAAACGGACAAATCTGTTAACCTTTTCGTGCCCGAACTATCCTTAGCAAAAGCATACAGTGGATAAACCCAACACAAATCCCATAGAAGATTCAGCTACTGCTACGTAAGCGGCTCAACTACCGCTGCAACGATGAAAGCTGGGTCTTGCAGCACCACGAAAGTTAGTGAAAAATGCAATCCAAAATGGGTCACCAAAAAATGAACATGATAGCAACGAATTCAACAAAACGACCAAGTACACCTCCATCACCGCGCCATCATCTCGTACAACACTGCAAACAAGTCCGGCTCCATCACGCCACCATGCTCTCGCACCACAAAACAACCAAATCCAACTCAATCACGCCCCATGCTCTCAGCCAAATCCAACTCCCCAATGCTGCCGCACCACAAAACAACCAAATCCAACTCCATCACGCCCCGTGCTCTCGCACCACAAAACAATCAAATCCAGCTCAATCATTCCCCCATGCTCGCGCGCCCACGAAACAAGCCAATCCAGCTCAGGCACTCTCCCATGCTCTCGCACCACAAAAACAACCAAATCC
>CAJNIZ010005687.1:1508-18958 GCA_905231905.1 Symbiodinium pilosum | reverse complement strand
CTGGCCTTTGGTTTGCTGGAAATGAAGGACTGGACAAGAAAATGGAAACTGTTATTATGGGTTATATAGGGACTAGTATAGGGATCCATTCCTTCATTCCTAGCTAACCAACGGCCGGTTTCAGGCAGTAGTATGAAGGCATAATCCCAGGGTGCTGATTAGAGAACTTCTCAGAGGATGCAGGCTTACAAGGTCCTCTCGAGACTTCTTTGGTGTCTCCTGCAATCATGTGAGCTATAGTCTAAACTCCTTAAAAAGGGGGCTATATGGGGGATTATGTAGGGGAGTACTATAGGGCATATTAAGGGGGATACCAGGAGTTTTCAGACTATGGCTCATATGTGCAGGAAAAGGGTTGTGACCAACAGTGCAGCAGCAACATTGGATCGGAGACGACAGTTACACTAACATATATAAACCTGAAAGCGTAATCGCCAAGCCAGGCTTGTAAGGAGACAGTGGGACCACGAAGTTGGACCACGACTATTACTAGCACTAGTACTATTACTACTGTACTATGACTACTCTACTATTACTATTACTATTTCTTCCCTACCATTACTATTATTATTACTAGTACTATTATTACTATACTATAACTATTACTAATTATTATTGCTATTGCTATTACTATTACTATTATTAGACATGGCGTAGCCCGATGATTCCTGTTTGGCCGGCCTTTGCAGCAAGGCGCTTGCACCTTGCGATGTGGACGTCCGTGCTTCGTGCGCCCATGTCTTTTTTCCAGGACACGCCGCAGGCCCCCATGGTGCGTTGAAAGCCTTAGATCCGGAAGTCTGAGCCATAGTAGTAATAGTAAGAATAATAGCAAAAATAATGGTAATAGTAAGCGTAAGAGTAAGAGTAATAGTATTAGTAACAGTGATAGTAATGGTAATGGTAATTGTAATTGTAAGAAATTCTAGGTTCGAACCTCCGGGCCAAAGAGCAGGGGCGCCCTTGACATGAGTACAGGCCTTCTTCCGCAAGCGGCTCAGGTAGAGATTTTTGCAATCGGCTGCAACCACAACAGGCCTTGGAATTACATGAGCCATAATCTAAACTCCTCAAATGGGGGGTTATCAAGGGGGATACTAGGAGCTCAGACTATGGCTCACATAACCTCTCGAGATCAGAACTTCTGCCATGGTACAGAGCCTACAGAGCCTCAATGTCATCATGTCGAAGCCAAAGCTCTGGATAGTCCACTTGCAGGGCACCAAGCCCTCTTGCAGAAGTCCATGCGACAGGGCCGCATCATCAACCGCTTCTCGAAGGACATGTCGGAGATCGACAAGGAGGGCACTGCAGTGCTTAAGGCTTAAGGCGGAGAGCCAGGGGTGCATGGCAATTTTGGGAACTTGTTTTAATCCATGACTTCTTACTAGGTACCCCAGTAGTATCCTTTTGCCCTTTTCATTTTGGGCTCCCCTTATTGAAGCTGAACAGTAGGAAACAGGGTACCCTTATTCTTAATGGGTTACCGGGGAACCTAGCTTAACATCCTTCTGTGTGGCCTGCAGGACGTGGTTTGGTCAGTCATCAACACCTTCGTGCCCATCTTGAATGTCCTGGGAAACTTTGCAATGGTGACTTTGCTGTTACTTGAGTTTCGCTCGAGCTACAACAAACGAAAGGCGATTCATTGAAACGGCTGAGTTGGATTAAATCCTCCAAGACTGGGTGGCACTTGGGATAATTCGATTCCCTATTGTTGTGTAAGGGGACCTATTCATGAATAGTTTTGGGGGCCTTTAACATAGAACTCACAAGACCTTTCTTTCTACACTGTCATCCTCCCAAAGCAGGGCAAGGATTGATTGCTCTTGCAACCATACAGCTTGCTCTGCCACAAAACCAGCTTTCACATTGGGGTCCCTTTGAAAAGGGGATATAGGGGTTAGTATAGGAACCCTAAACCCTAAACCCTAAACCCTAAATACGTGGGGAAAATACAGGGTTTACTTGTAGCTCCTCATGAGGATCTTGCGCTGTCCGAATCATTGCTTTCATCCGCGCATTGTGTCTGTAGCCCCTCTAAACAACTTACTGGTGCTTCGTAGGGAATAAGAGATTATACTCCGTGTATACTCCATTCCCCTATTCCCTACTAAGCCTAGTAGTGTCCATTTTTTGTTCCATTATCCCTATACCGCCTAACCCATAAACCCTAAACACAGCCTACTTCCCGTGCTAAGGTTGCAGGTATCGCTTACTATGCTATGCTTGCCTTCGTGCCGGCCTTCTTCCTGTACTTCCAGCTCTGGAAGTGACTGAGATAGCAGGGTTGAGGGTTTAGGGTTGAACCTGTGATTCAGGGCTGGTTGTGGGTTCGAGTATACATGACCTCGGCACTGCTCCAACCCTGTAACAGTACCTGTTCTGTATTTGTAGCAATGTTCAACTCCTGAATAGTGTGCAGTAATGCTCCATTGTTTGTTTACGGGTGGGGGGAGTGTCCAGTATGTACCACTGCACGATAACTGTTGCCCCAACTCATTGCTTCTACTGATTTTGTTAAGCTGCCACTTATTTCGGGCGCAGGCAGTACAGGGCATTTGTAATTGGGATAGATGTGCGCGCATTGATTCGGTACAGGCATCGCTAGAAAATTGATGCCAGTACGGCCATGTTTTTTCAGTGAGAGTTGATCTGCCAAGTCCAAATATCCCATGCGCGCGTGCAGTACTTAAACCCAACGAGCGTTTGCTGGCGTTTGTTGCAACCGCACGCATCCTAGCAACGGTAGCAGCCGGTGCCTAAATCCATTCCAACTTTTGAGGCCAAGATGACATGGGGGTTTCCCTAAATAAGGGGTACTCTTTTGGGGGTCCTTGTAGGGACTATAGCATTTGGGGGTCTATCTTTTTTGGGAAACTACTTCATTTCAACTTCTTCCATGACATGAAAACGGTTCCAATCTAGGTTGGCAAGCTCAATTTGCACCTGTGAAGGTGAGAGGCCCTGAAGGCACTCAGTTTGTTGTTCATGTCTTCAAGACCCGTATGAGCCATAGTCTAAACCCCTATTATCCCCCTTAATAATCCCTATAATAGTCGCTTTTGAGGAGTTTAGACTATAACTCATATTTGGTAGTTTCCCAAAATTAGGGTACCCCAATATAGACCCCCAATATACCATAGTCCTTATTATAGGGATCCCCAAAAGGTACCCCTAATTTTGGGAAACCCCCATTTGGTACACCCTTTTTGAAACAAGAAAGAGTCAACGTAGCAGCTGAGCGCTGCGAGGGATGTCCAGGATTCCAGCCCCATAAGTGGGGAAGCACCCCCTAAACCCTAAGGTTTACGGTTTAGGGTTTAGGGCCTAAACCCTAAGCCCTAAACCCTGAACCCTAACCCTAAGCCCTAAACCAGCCGGAGGTATTACAACAAGGCCGTCCTCGATGTAAAGCGTATCTCCAAAGTGCAAGGCAGCCATGTGACTTGGCAGCCAGGAGTCATACACATTATTTTTATTATTGTTGTTATTATTGTTATTATTATTATTATTATTATAGTGTTATTAGTAGAATAACAATATTATTATTATTATATTATTTTTATGTTATTATTAGTATTCTTCTTCTTGTTCTTATTATTATTTTGGTGGTCCTCCTCAATTCGCTGCCACGAGATCCCCCCCCCGGTTTTGGGTTACCCTGCTATGCCATCATTGAATTGCCCTGTTATGCCATCCATGAATTCTGAAGCATTGAACCTGTACGAGGATCACAGTCGAGGGGTTAGGTTATCGGCGATCAGGCCTTTGCATCGTGTTTTGAGCCCTAAACCCTAAACCCTAAACCCTAAACCTTCCTGCCAGTGTGCTCCCATGCAGAGCATGTTTCAAGATCGGCTCAAGAGCCTGGCGGAGAGCTTCAAAAGAAGGAACGACCACACTTGCGCAGAAGCTAGAACCTCTCTAGCAACAACCGCCAAAACGGCTATTGCTTGCCCCTTAGTGTGTTTGGATAGTCCACAATACGGAGTAAGAGTATATCCTTCTTTGCTTTTTGGGTCTTGTATTTTTATGACAAGAAGGTAGGCTTAATTACTTAATTGAACAAACAAGAAAGCAGTCCTCAGATGTGAACGTGGCCATTTTCCTCGTGCTGAGTAGTTGCAGCTGCAGAACTTGTTGGCTTTCCTGCGGGCGCATGGCCTCGCTAATCAGTGACTGGATGGATGGAATCAAGCGCTTGCTGTGAGTTGTGCAAGACTGCCTCGATATTCCTATGTTAGCGCTATCACAGCGTGCGGGAATCATTGGAGCCCTGTAGAATCGCATTTTCAGCTCCGCCCAGGTCTACGACCATTTCAACAACCTCTGCCGCGAGAACGCGATTAGCGTGGTCAGGGCTTTCCGGCAGGCGGAGCAACAATGTCACCTGGTCGCCTCGGAATTATGATCAGTATATCCCCAATATAACCCCAATATGACCCGCAATATATTTCCAATATAACCCCAATATGTGCCCCAATATATGCCCCAATATGTACCCCATGGCATTTTAACCTGTTCTGCAGCTGGCCGTCTCATTGTCCTTGCACCTAAGCTTTCCTTTTTTCAGGAGGGTCTGCTTTCTTTCCTTCCTCAAAATCCTTTTTTCAGGAGGGTCTGCTTTCTTTCCTTCCTCAAAAGGTCGGGCCAGTGATGGTTTCCTGTTGGACCAGCAGAGACCCGCCACTCGTGCTGAACCAATTCCTGCTGTTCCTCAAAATAGGGTACCCTAGGAGCCCCAGAGATGTACAGAGATCAATATTATTTAGGGATTATGAGGGGGTTCTCATTGGAGATTATGATGGGATAATTTTTCAAATGCCCGCACAGCACTCCAACCAGGCTTGGAGAGTCGATAGAGGTGTATGCTGTTTCGAGCTTGGCCAACTCATATAGAAGTTTCTTAAAAAGTCCCTGCAGCATCCCTAGGATTCCACAAATCTTTTTCGAGAAAGTGTAGGTCCTTGGGTCTCTAGGGGTACCCCCCATTTGAGAAACCGAATCCGGTGGCCGGACCAAACCATAACTCGTTCGGAATACTTGCTGGCTGGTAGTATGGAGAAGGAGGCGACAATGTTTTTGGGAAGTCTATAGTGACTGCTATAGCGATACATTCCACCACTCCCTGTTCACAACGAAATAAGACTACTTAGGACTACACGCAGATGTTCCTGTCGCAGTGGTTCTCGCTCCGGATCGAACTGCTCGGTGCCACATTGACGCTGTTTGTGTCCGAAGCCCAGGACATTTCATGATCCCTTCGAAAAATTGGACTCGCCACCCGCCTAATATTGAATATTCCCACATTCCCAGTTTTATCTAGTTGGACTATGCAGGGAAGTTATTAGGGGATGTCTATGATTAGGGGTAGGGGAGCACGATAGCCTGGCTGAAGGTGGCTAGCTTGCTCGCTCCTGCTACGGCATTTGAGAGTTTCTCAAAACCATCCCCCTAAACCCTAAACCCTAAACCCTAAACCCTAAATAGTAGTTTCCATTTTCTTTTCCATTATCCCTATACAACCCTTAAGTAACCCCTATAATAGCCCCACATATTCTCTAAGGGGCATCCCTTTAGTCTCCTTGTATTCCCCATATTTCTCCACGGCCTCAAGGAAATTATGTGAGACACCGCCCAGGTCAGCAGCAGTTTTACGTACATCTACCGCGGTTTAAGTTCAGCAGCGTTGTTGCAAGATAATCGTGAAACTCATGAGCCAAAATTCTGAAATTGTAGTCATCAAAAAGTGGCGTCTGTAATTCGCTCAGAACAGCTCTGTTAGGAGGATTGGCTTCTTCCGTAGCTTTGGGAAGATCAGCTACATGTGACTGCAGCCTTTGAATGCCGAGGGTTAAGGGTTTGGGGCTTGGGTGGTTTAGGGTACGCCTCAGCGTCAAAACTTTGCGCCATTCTGTAGTAAAGCACGAAATGCAATCTGCCAGTTCAAACACCTATGACGTTGGAAAACCGGCTGTAGAGTCAAATCCTTTAGGTCTAGGTGTTACATATATCCATATGCGTAAGAGAAACCTTTATATATAATGTGATGCTGTGCTTGGGTAGCAGCTGGAGAAGTCTCTCCAGGTTTTCTATGTTTACTAATGTTCCACGGAGATATGATAGACAGTGGGCTTGGACAGAACTTTCGCAGCTTGTACAAGCCAACTATCCGGATGCCAGCGACCACAGGCCATAGACTTCTATGAGTGGCCATGTACCCCACATCTAGGCTGGGTCTCAGGCTGGAAGAGGATAGGCTCGTCTGCCAAGGTCCATGTTCATCACCCTCGGCCGCACGAGGCACCTTGGTGGTGATCCTGTTGATATTAAAATCCTGCATGTCCTTCGTATACCATGACAATACAATTTCCAAGATATGACGTATTCAGTGTAAGGCAATAATTTTGGTATCAACCTCAAACAGCAGTTGTGTTACTGGCCCTTTCCTGGCTGACGGCGTAGAAGCTCCCGGTAGTTAGAAGTGGGGTTGCAATTCGGATGCCCGAGGTTAGGAGACTTGCAGCCCTCAAACCCTAAACCCTAAGCTACTTAGGACTATCCATGAACCTTCCGGCAGAAACTCTGGGATACAAGGCTTCGGAAGATTCAGGCCAGATTACAGGCCATGCAAGGTCAGCACATTATTCACACGATCCTGTGAAATTTTTTATCATAACAGGGGTACTCAGGAAGCGGAGGGATTGTACTCAACATACGCGTGGTTCCAAAGGGAGTGCAGTGAGAAAGTCCTTCAGTTCTTGGTAGTGCTGTCTTGGGAGGTTAGAAGTAGCTCCGTGGTCCAAATGCCGGCAGATCAATTCGGCACTGGTAGTGTCTACTTGCTAAGTTTTTTGATATGCCAATACAGACCCGAAACTGCTATGGCCTTTATAATATGGAAAACCTCCGCTTCTCTGAAAGCTTCATGGAGGCCAGCAGTCCTCCTTCAGCCAGAAGAGCGACCACCTTGCAAAGGCAACCATACACCCTATACCCCGAGAGCCGAACACGTACAAATGAGCTTAGGGTTATACCTTGAATGAATGATATTGCATTTGGTGCGAAGAATCCTGCATGACCCTAAGTGCCTTGTACCTGGGGAATTACAGCATCATGGTATACTAAGGACATTCCAGTTTGTAAGTATCCACCTTAGTTTCAGGTCTTAACCACGAGGTCCTAAGCCCCAACTACGGACCCTTCAATGGGTTTATTAGGGATTTATGAGGTATGTAACGAGAATAAACGGACTGCTCATTGCGGCCTCATACTAGAGGCCCGTAGTTCCAACCTTTCAGGTAGGACGCCCCAATATTAAAAAAGTTCTCACTTCATTTTCGAATTTTCTTTTCTATTTGAGTCTCCATTTCAATATTCCTAAACCTCATATAATCCCTGTGTGAGCTATAGTCTCAACTCCTACTATATTAGTAACCCCTATAATACTCCCCTATAGAATTTCCTCTTAGGAGTTTAGATTATAGGAATTCTAAACCTAAACCTAAACCCTAAGCCCTAAACCGATGATTTCTGAATGACCTAGGTTGGTCTCTGCGAGCACAGCGGCCTTGGTCTTAAACTTCGCTGGGGAGCCGCTTGACCAGAGAGGAAAGATGGGTTTAGGGTTGAGGGTTTAGGGTTTAGGGGGTTAGGGGGTTTAGGGGGTTTAGGGGGTTTAGGGGGTTGAGGGTTTAGGGTTTAGGGTTTTTAGGGTTAGGAGGTTTAGGGTAAAGGGGGTTTAGGTTTGGGGTTTAGGGTCTGAGAAGAAGCAGGGGATTCTCCATGTGGGCTATAAACGGATTACAAGGGGGATAATGGGGTTTTGATGTAGGGATGAGTACGTGGTAGTTCTTCAGTCCCTGAAATGGCCAGAAGCTGGGCTTTTTTTTGGGTTAGGATCTCCTTCTCCCCGTCCCTCTCTTCCAAGGACCTTTAGAACCATCTCCATAGAACCACACATGGGGGGACGTGAGGTAGGATGTTACTGTGTTGGTTCTTGGATTGTCTGCTGTCTCCCTTTGTTTGCAAAAGCTTCCCAGGTGAAAAGGTTGGATTGAAATCCCAGATGAAGAGCTGCATGTGGCAGCTGTTCCTTCAGGGGGACTAGCAAACGAAAATTCAACACACCTACACTGTGAGCCCTGCAATCCTATGGTCTTTAGGGTCATTTTCCTTAAGCGGCAAAAAACTAACCCATCAGGGGATTGCCCTTTGTTCTGGAGGTAGAGAAACCACCACGAGGGCTACATGTCAAGAGGTGTGTCGGCTATATATTTCCTTGATGTATACCCCTACCCTAGACCCTAAACCCTATATGACTGTCACTGCTGTACTGAGACAGGTGTGCCAGCAGCATCGAAAACCTCATTGAACAAGCGGCAGAGTTTGGCACTTGCCTTACCGACTCTGCTGGTGTATGTGGATGTACATGGCCTATATAGAAGTTTTAGGATACACATATATATATATGTATACATATGTATCTTTATCTACGTTATATTCTGGGATAGGGGGTACATTGATCAGATGTTGATGCAGTGTGATGAACTTCCTAGCTTCGTAGTCTGCACGTGCTCGCTAGCCGAACGAGAGCTGATTCCGCAGCTGGCCGCGATTCAGGCAACCAGGATTCACGCATACAGCCTTCACGGGATAAAGCGTTTCAGGCAACAAGGCTGCATGCAATCAGAATTTGCCGATTCATGCAGCTACGCGATTCACGCACATAATTTCGTGTGATTCGCGCAGCTAATTGATTCGCGCAAGCACGTCCGACAGCGCAGCAAACTCCGTCCGATCCATGCAGCCATTTTCCGCAGCCGTTTTGCGCAACTTGTTTCTGTGTCATTCATGACCGCACCATCAAAGACATTCATGCTCAACCACATTCCATTCCCAGAGCATGCATATCCAAAGCAGACTTAAGCTCGTGCTCGACTGCATCCCATTGCCAGAACATCCATGTCGTATTGCCAGAGGATTGGCATCCAGACCATAATTGCGTTCATGATCGACTGCGCCCATTCTCAGAGTCCAAGCTGTTCATGCTCGACTGTATCCCTTTCCCAAAGTATCCATCACATGTCATGCTTAATCGCATTGGTTTCCAAGTTCTTTCTTCTGGGAGCATCCACGTCCTATGCATACTTCCGTGTATGCTCGGCTGCATCCCATTCCCAGATGTTGATACAGGGTTAACGAGCGTTGTTACTCCATGAGGATATGTCCGAGGGGTATAGCTACACTTTCCAGTATTAAGGAGTGCCGCCCTTTTGGAAACAGTTATTTGGCTGGGCCAGTGTGGTGACAAGACACGGCCAGAGAGCCAAAATCCGCGCCTTCTAGTTGCCGAACCTCAGTTTCCCAAATCGATGTTTTCCAGTTGCCCGCATCCGCATTTCCAGCTGCCAGAATTTGCGTTGTTGGGATATTATCCCAGTAATGTAGGATCAAATGAAACAGAAAATAGAAAATGAAATCGGATTGAGATGCTATAGAGAGTAGGGTTCCTGTAAACGGGATATAGGGGACATGTAGAGATATTCAAGGAATTATGGGGATATAGGGAGTTTGTAGGGATTGTTATAACCTGCGGTTACCTTCTCGTCCAGGCATGGCTTTCAACTGCGTGGAGCGGGTGCGCTACTATGCGGAGGAGCTTTTGAGGTAGAGTTAAGCGTTTAGGGTTTAGAGTTTAGGGTTTAGAGTTTAACGTGGATTGAGAAAATCTTGCACCACTTAGGACCCAAAAATGCAGTAACTATTGGGGTATGGGTTATAATAGGTAGTGCAAGACTTCCTCCATGCACAGTAGTCCCACGTGCAAACGTTGTTTGCTGAGAATTACCATGCAGTTTCCTCAGAACTCTTGACATGTCTTGAATTTACCAAGTCAGATGACTCTGCTTATGGTCATTGAAGATTCATGCGACAGACGTGCTACGGTGGATATCAAGATTCCTTCATGACCTTAAGTACCTCATACCTTGAGCAGTATGGTGCTGTACTGAGAATCAGGCAGTCATGCAGATTTTAAGGTTAAGGCAGTTTTGGGAGCCTAAACTCAAAACCTTTTTACCTATGTGGAAATCCTGTGGGTAGCTTGTTGTCGCTTGCGGTCTGGTAGAGGTTCGCCACAAGAGGGTTCTTATATGTTAGGATTTAGGGTTTAGGGTTTAGGGTATAGAGTATAGAATAAGTGTATAAGGGCCCCAGGATAAAGGGCTCCTACACAGGGGCTGTTGAATGTCTGCCTTGCTAATCCTGGAAAGGAGCTCCCATGTGAAGCTCCTGCCATAGCCGCGCATCGGCCGCCGCCCGGATGGCCAGACCGAGGGGTGCTAAAGGCAGATTGGAGTAGGGCGGAGGTACCCAATGGGAACAAGAACCGGTAAGCCATTGATAGCTCATTTTTATGATGACCCATAACTCTGTTTCAGTTGGCTTGCGTGCTGGCGGTGCAACTTTTGCAAACCCAAACTTGGCCGGGGACTGTGACGACCCTTGTGACCGCTTCGTGATCTTGCGTCTTCAGCAGCAGCAGCGGCAGCGGAGGGGGCGAGGCGGCCTAGAGCCACCCTCTAAGGTTGAGCAGGACTTGTTGGAGATGCAGGGCGGCGCACCCCCCCCCCCTTCCCAGCCTTCTATCGCAGCCTGCAAGCTTGAATTGTGCACCGCACCAAACCTGCCTTTTGTTTCATGAAGCAACCTACAGTTCACCTAAAGAAAGACTTGCTGAGAGCGTTCACTTCAGGGTCTTTTGTGCAGAGTAGCTTCACGTCGACGACCTTGCATCTTCTGTGCATCCGTACCCGCCCACACAATCCCACAAAAAACCAGCGTGGATAGCATTTCGCTGCATCACCGCGGGGAACACTTTGAGCACTTGAAATGGGAGTTTCTATAAAGGGGGGGTTCCCAACACATTTTTAGTAATCATTACTATCGGAAGCCCCCCAACAAGGGAATCCCTAATTTGTGAAGCCCCCACATGCGTTCAGCTTTGTGGGACGCAGCTTTCTACGCCATTGTCGGAGGTGAAGAACCTCCAGTTGCGCTCCTTGGCACTGACTATTCTTGTTGTTGTTATTGTTACGTACTATGACTGTCATCATTATTCTTATTGTCATTACTGTGACTTTCCATTTATTTTATTTGTGGATTTCATGTCATCCTGGACGCCTGAACATGCGGCCCGCGATCGGGCTGCTCCATATGTTTCGGCGGGGCCTGTTCAAAGTGCGTATACTTGTCGGGTCTTGTTGGCTCTTTTGTAAGCGATTGTACAGGAGGCAACATGGCAGGGCTTAGGGCAGAAGTGCTTTTGTTCATGGATTCAGTATGCTAGAGAGGGGACCGGACATTCTTCCATTAGCTCAGCGTAAGTTTCGACTTAACATGCCAGCCATGAACTCCCACCCCAAACCTTGCTGATCGAACGCCTCGCAGGTTACAAGCCTCATCTACCTCTGGTGTTGAAGGGCCTCACCTTCACCATGAAGGAGGGCGAGCGAGTAGGCAGTTTGTCTGCAACAATTCCGCTGGCTTCAAGCCTGAACTTAAGTCGGGCTCTCCCATTCCTACTTACCGGGTTCTCTGCGAAGCTGTCCGCAAAGTTTGGTGTGAATTTCCGTGTGAATAAGCTGTGTGACGAAGCGCTTCGAAGCCCAACCCGGTAGATAGGCCCAACCCGGTTGAAAGATTTCTTGGGCCCACACCCCCACCTGTAAGAGCACGAATGCTGAATCCGGTGCCACACAGTGGGCTCCACCTACTCGACTCCAGAAGCCCTAAACCCAGCAAGCTACATGTGAGATCTCCTGGTTTTGTTTCACTGATATCCAGTTTCTTGTTGGTGTTTTGAAGGTGAAGGGGCAGTGAATTGTAGGGATGACACCAAGGAATCCTACCAAGACTACAGGGATCCATTGCTTCCATTCAAGCAAACCAGGTGTTTCTTCATCTTCGCCTTCTGTTCTGTTTTGGTGTGCTGCAGACGCGGTTTGGGGTTTAGGGCGTGGCAAAAATGTCAGAAGAACGGTGATGACGACAACGCTTGCCACGTTAGCCATGGCACTTAGAATAAGAACGAGGATAGTCAAGTTAAGACTGCTAAAAAAGCTATAGACGGGATTCTTGTCGAGTTTATGAGGGGATTTCTGCGTACACATCCCCAAGCGCTTAAATTGGCCCAAAACGGCATTCCTCCCGCTCTGGTAATTCTATTATGGTTCCTACATATTTCTATCATGCCGCTACTGGCGGGTAGGATGGGGGTGCGCCTAAACCTTAACCCTTAACCCTATACCGAAACGGGAGACCACTTAAGACCCAGGCGTTGGAGGGCCACATAGATGCGTTTTTATACTGCCCCCACCCATGGTTTTGTGCCGTTTCGAAGACAGACCCAATAATAGGAATCCATATGAGCCAAGCTGGGCTGCTGTTAAGGAAAGTAACTAAGTTTTTAGCATATGTGTAGATGCATGTATATGGTAAATCATGTGGTTTCCTCACACTTGTAACTTAATTTGACTTCCATTCCCTAGGAATCACCCTCAACCCTACATTGTAGTTTCCATTTTCCATTCCTTCGCGACCTACTTACTGACAGCCCTAAACCCTAATCCTGAGATACTAGTTCCCCTTTCCGGCATTATTCCTCTACTCCTTACGAAGCACAGGCAAGTCACATCAACGCCATACAATCTGTACACCCCCCATAAACCTCTCGTTTTCATGTCATTTTCAATGGGTTTGCCCATTTGATTTTTCATTCCCTCAACCCTTAACCCTAAACATTACACCCGGAACAATGAAGCCTAGGCCACTAAGCCCCAAGCCCCAAGCAAGTTCAGCCTAAACCCTAAACTCTAAACCCCAACCCTAAACCCTAGACCCTAAACTCTAAACCCCAACCCTAAACCCTAGACCCTAAACTCTAAACCCTAAACCCTAGACTCTAAACCCTAAACCCTAGAGCTGAGGTGTGGTAGGCCGAACTGGAGCGGGCAAGTCATCTCTGCTTCTTGCCTTGCTCCGGATCGCCGAGCCGGACTGGGGGTCAGTAGCAGGGTATCGGCTTAGGGTTATGTTGGGGTTATATGGGGGTTATATGGGGATCATATAGGGGTTATATAGGGATAGTGGAAAAGAAAATGGTAACTACTATTTAGGGCTAGAGTTTAGGGTATTTCGGGGCAGAGGGGGATGCTGGGTTTAGGGCTATGGTTTAGCGGCCGAAGCAAATATCGGGAATGGAGGATCCAATGGACAAAAGGGAACGCAACATGGAAATCCTAGGTCCCATAGTGTTTGGGGACATTACCACCCAATGATGGGCTTTATGAGGGGTCATTACCACTAGTATGGTCTTAGATTCCTAATATAGTCATGCTATAGGGAACCCAACAAAGATCTCAAATGATATTGGTAATGAGTTAGTCTTCCACATTAGGCGTTGTAATGATATTCAAGGTGGTGGTGGTGGTGGTGGTGGTGGTGGTGGTGGTGGTGGTGGTGGTGGTGGTGTTGGTGGTGAAGGTGGTGAAGGTGGTGAAGGTGGTGAAGGTGGTGAAGGTGGTGGCGGCGGCGGCGACGGCGGCGACGGCGGCGGTCGCGGCGGTGGCAGAAGCAGTAGGCGCAGTGACAGCTATTTCTCTTGGTGGGCTCCCTTGTCTTGCCTTGTCTCGCTGACATTATCCTTATTTTGGGACTGTGCTCCTTCGGGGCGTCCAGGCTTGTGAGGCAGTTCCATGTTTCTGAGGGCCTAGTTGGTTGACTCTGGTAGGGATGCTTGAGATCTTGAGCTCCAGCGGTCTTCAAAAGCCCAAAATGCTAGCTGTAGTGCAATACTCGCAGATGTGGCATGAGTACGTGAGCGCTAAAAGATAACCCAAACCAATAGGTGTGACAGTTCGCGGATTGGAGTCTAATGGGGAAAGCCTCACAAATTAGATTCCTGGCTTTGGGTTGGGATGTTATGTTTATCGGAGACCTTGCAGGGCTTTAGGGTATTTCTATTTTGAAGCACGCAAATCCACACCTGCCGCCTGTTCCATTCAAAAATCCTAAACCCTAAACCCTAAATAGCACTTTCCATTTTATTTTCCTTTATCCCTATATAACCCCCATATAACTCCAATCCCCTCAAGCCCTCTTTATCTCCAATCGCACCTCCTGAATTCCGTGAGCCAAATCAACACTAATAACGTGCAAGGATCCAGGAAGAAAGGGTCTAGGGCTTGGGGCTTAGGGAAGAAGGGAAATGATAAATATGGGGATATAGGGGTGTAGTATGGGGTTATAGGGATAATGGAAAAGAAAATGGAAACTACTATTTAGGTTTAGGGCTTGCGAAAGTCTCGTCCGCACAGCTTACGGCCGTATTCCCATCATCCCGTACTACACTACAAACACGTACAACAACCATCGTGGTGCTGAGAATAGCTGGTTTCAGTAGTGATTCTAGCCAATGTAGAATGCCAAGACCAAAGCAAGTAACGTTGATGGTAGGTCCACGCATGTCGCTTTGCAGGAAGAGGGCTCCTCCATCAATCTGGATGGCGAGGAGCTTTTGGAAGCTTAGGCGACCAAATGGCCGAGAGAGAGAGAGAGAGATGCAACAAGCCTCCTCCCTGATTCAGTATTTGCGTGACTTGACCCCGAATCCTCCGTGCGATAAGCGCCCGTGGGAAAAGTCGCTTTGATTCTTTAATTCAGACCCCGGCTATGGCCTTGTCAGGTAGACCCTTCTATACCACCTTGCAGTACCGCATGTGTACGGTTCAGGTCCAATGCCTGCGGAGTGGGAGAGAGTGCGGAGTTGAAGTGCATTTTCCAGTGCAACAAGTTTTTTTTTGCTGGCGATTGCTCGGCTCCCACGCTCCAAGCTGCTGCAGCCGCTTCTGTGGCTTGTTGCGCTTTGCGCTGCCTATGCTTTCCAGCTCCCCTTGCGCCGCCCCCGCATACCATGCCTGTTCTTGTACGTTTGCCTGGTACTTTTCCCTGCTCCAGGTTCTGCTGGCCTCACTTTAATCCACTGATTCCTGCTCGGCTCCCCTCTCGTCCCTCTTCTCTTTCGTTCTCGTCACTTCTTCCTTCTTTTCTGCATTTCTTTCTTTCCCCCTTTTTCTGCCGTCTCTGCCTCGCGCCCTGTAGGGATTATAGGGTATATATTGGGGTTGTATTGGGATAACGGAAAAGAAACTGGAAACTACTGTAGTATAACAGGGTTATATAGTGATTATATATTGGGGGTATATTGGGGTTATATGAAAATAAAATGGAAACTACTATTTAGGGTCTAGAGTTTAGCGCTTGGGGTTTCCTACTTGAGTTGGGTCTGGCCAGGACATCCTACAGATGGGCTTGCAGGACCTGCGGCGAGCAGTGGCAATGATCCCACAAGAGCCGGTTCTCTTTCAGGACAGGTGTGGGGCTTATGCAGGGCTTAGGAAACCCTAAGCGCTAAACTCTAGACCCTGAATAGTAATTTCCATTTTATTTTCCATTATCCCAATAGAACCCCAATATATACCCTAGAATCCCTATTGAATAACCCCTATGTAATCCCTATAATCCTTATAAATTGTAAACCTTAATCCCTAGACCCTCGGACTTGGGGAGAAGGTTCTTTAGCTGCAGCTGTCAACTCCCAATGTAGTTGGTTATAGGGTTTAGTGTTTAAGGATTAGGGTTTAGGGATTAGGGTTTAGGGATTGGGGTTTAGGGATTGGGGTTTAGAGGTGAAGATAACTCCACCCATTACTTATGGGTGGAGTTATCTATCTTCACCCGTGCAGACATGCGAAAGCTGACCGCATGTCTTATATGCCTGCCTTACCTCTGGCTAGCAGGGAATGAAGGAATGGAAGAGAAAATGGAACCTCTTTTATTCCCGGGGATTTTTTATCGGGACGACTGTGAGGATCAGTCCTTGCTAACCAGAGGTAGGCTGCTAATCCCTTCATGTCTTGGGCCTTAGATGCAGACAGCCCTGCTAGAAACTGCTGAAGCACATGGAGCTGCAATCATGTCGCGCCTAGAGGCCTTTGATCGTGGCGTTGACTTCGTACCATGTCTAACTTTAAGGCCGCGGAACTCTTCGAACATACATGGCGGTGTCTAGTTCTGCAGATTCATTACAAGGTGACCTTGTAAGTTATAGCAGCTGATGTTCCACATAGACGGAGTGGCAGCCCAAAATGAGTAGACAGCATAACATAAGTATTCTGCGACTGTGACCTGAGAACTTTTTGCATGTCAGCCTGCAAAACTATTGCGACTGGGGTTATATAGGGATAGTGAAAAAGAAAAGTGGAAGCTACAGGAATTATAGGGATTATATAGGGGTTATGTAGGCATTCTAAGGTATGTCTACTCTTTTGGTGGACAGGAGACGTTGCGCTACAACTGTGATCCTTTCGATCAGCATAGCGCAGAGGCCATTTGTAGGCTGTAGCAGTGAGTCCGTGTTCGTACACGTCAGATTTATAGTCATTTTGAAGGGTTCGTGGGATGATGTCAGTGGCCATGGGTAAACATGAAGCGAATGCCAGGATCAGTTCTTGCACATGCCGCTAGCCATTTTGCGGCGTTGATGATGAATATTATTACCATTATTGCTATTATTATCACACTTATTACCACAATTCTTATTACTATTCTTATTACTACTAGTATTACTATTATCATTATTATTACTACTATTACTACTACTACTCCTACTACCACTACTACTACTACTACTACTACTACCGCTCGCCAGGCTATTTGGGCGGCCCTGGAAGAAGCCCAGTTGGCTCCATGGGTTCGCCAGCGCGTCCGGGTGGAGGTTGGTTTGCTTAGGGGTCCATATGAGCCATAGATGAAACTCCCTAAAGGGGGGTTATATAGGGGATCGATCATATAGGGGACTATTATAGGGTATACTAAGGGGGGATACTAGGAGTTTAGACTATAGCTCATATCAAACTGGCCAAACGCTAAGCCCCAAACGCAAAACCCTAAACCCTGGCTTGCTTCATTGATAACTTGTTCCAGAATGCCTAGATCTGATTGAAGCAGTTGCTGAGGTGGTATTCATCTTGATACCCAAATCCATGATTTGTTATTTCAGTGCAAGATATACCCTAAAACTGTAATGCGCCGAACCCATAGCAATTACTATACTGTAGCCCTCAACCCGGAACCCTTAAACCAGCTTATTACTTTTACTACTATTATGATCACTACTATTATTATTGCTACTAGTACTACTACTACTACTACTACTACTAGGTCCCCGGCGGGGAAAAAGCCCCCCAAGGACAGAAACACAATGATATCATACAATGGCATCAGAAGGTTTCCCCACTGGGCACCAATAATATCATGATGATCATGACAGCGTGCCCCAAATAGAAACAATAGTGCCATGATGATAATGACTTTATGACTCAAAT
>CAJNIZ010005686.1:1024-18959 GCA_905231905.1 Symbiodinium pilosum | reverse complement strand
TTTGGGGTTTAAGGTTTTAGAGTTTAGGGTAAGGGCTGAGGTCTTACCATGTAGGGCTTAGGGGTTTAGGGATTTCTAAAATTATGAATACCTTTTTTGGGGGGAATCCATAATTTGGACTATATCACTTAGCTGTGTTGGGCCCCCCTTTTATGGAAGCGGTTGACGGGAAGTTCGTTGCTTCATATTTCGATTTAGGTTCTAGGGTGTATATATACATACACATATATACACATGCATAAATACACTCATATATATATACACACATCCTCAACAGCCCCCCTGGAGTCTCGCAAACAAAAAACGTTGCCCGCATTAGGGCTGTTAGGGGCCTCTACTTGCAACCTCGGCAAGGACGTTGCCAGCACTCAAAGACAGGATCACTTCATGGCCCTTTGGGTATATCCCTAAACCCTAAACCCTATTATTAATATTAAAGCCAGCCGTGCAACATGAAACCACCAAGGCAGCAGTCCAGAGGATCATAAACCGTGGGCCATTTAGAAGGAACCGGTATCTTTCCTTAAGGGTCCAAGGACCCAAATAATAGGGTTTTGAGGGCCCAAATACTATAGCATGAATGGTATTTGGGCCCTAAAACCCTGTTATTTGGGTCCTTGGACCCTTAGGGTTTGGCATGCGCCCCAGAAAGAAAGCCACCGGTGCGTCTGAAGCCTTGGATACGCAATCTGCCCGATCAAGGCAATGACGAGCTTCTGCTGGAAGGCCGGCTGACGTACAAACATGACAAGGTGCACCATTCACATCGGCGTTGAACATATCTAGCACTCTTGCCACCCTTGCTTTGAAAGCAGCAGATTCCTTCTCAGGAGTCTCTGACTCCTGGTCCTTCCAATGCTGCAAGTATTCCAGGAGCTGCTTCAAGTGGCCGTTTGCAGCTGGCATTTCCCCAACAGAATATAATTCATCCCTGAAAACCAGATTGGCTTCAACCCATCTGCACAGTGCCTGCTGGAGGCGATTGAAGTATCCCAGACTCCGAAGGAAGACTGCAAGGCCGTAAAACCCTGCCATTACATCAACACTACCCCCTGACAAAAGCGCCACGTTGATGAGCTGCGTCACGTGCGATTGACATCTGCCATGGGATATGAGCTTGCCCTCAGCCATGGCGACATTGTATAGATGTGCCAGGACCCTTTCGCTGGACAGTCTATCTACTTAAGGGAGAGACTAAACCCGCTATATTCCCCTCCAAAGGTCCATGTAGTGCGTAGAGGTTGCAAGGTTGTTCAGGTCGGTTGGCCTTTTGAGGACCCTTCAGACAAGTTCTGGAGATTTGCACAGCAGTCCCCTAAACCCTCTCTCCCATCCTATGAGCTATAGTCTAAACTCCTAGTATCCCCCTTAGTGCCCCCTATAATCGTCTCCTGTATAACCCCCCTAAACCCTAAACCAAACCCTAAACCCCATTGAAGGCGCTAAGACTATAGCTCATATCTTTCCCAAAATCAGTTGTACCTTTTGGCGGGGGGGTTCCCCATGGTAAGGAGTATAGTATTTTGGGGTCTATATTGGGGTCCCCCTATTTTGGAAAACTACCATATGAGTAGTGTATTTTGGTGGTTAAACATAGTAAGATTATATTCCTTGTATAAAATACTATACCCCAAAAGGAGGATATAATCTTACTCTATATTGGGTACCATAGTATCCCCAAATAAAATACTACTCATATGAAAAGGAGCAATCATGTAGGGACCCCGAAGTCGCGGCACCCCCAGCTCCCCCTGAACCTTCGCATCCTAAAGCTCCCTCACCCAAAAACCATACCCGCCTAGGGTTTAGGGCTTAGCGTATAGGGTTTAGAGTACAGGGAATAGGGTTTAGGGTATAGTTTTTTGTACAGCCCCTCGGACTTTTGATGCCTGCCTGAACGACACGGGGTTCTTACCTCCGACTTCTGAGGGTATAGAGTTTAGGGTATAGGGTTTAGGGATACCTGTTCACACTACAGCTCACTCATGCCCCAAATGCTAAACCCAAGGCCTATACAACCCTATACAGATATACATAATCCTGTATGCTTTCCTTATGTGTCCCTATGCCACCCGCAAATCTAGGCATGGGTCCCAGGAGCCCCTGGCATAAAGCACCACCGTTTGAAAGATAGGTTGCTTTATCCTATCTGGTAGTATACCAAAAATAATGGGACCCCAATATAGACCCCGAAATACTATGGTCCTTATTATGGGGACCGCCCAAAAAGGGTATCCCTAATTTTGGGAAACCCCATATACATGTCTTTAGGCTCGGGGTTCAAGGCTTAGGGTTTTAGGGTTTAAAGTCTGGGGTTTAGGCCTTAGGGCGTGCAGTTGTAAAATGGGAACTGAACTATAGCTAGCACAGAAATTATCCTGCAGGGGACTTGTACCAACCATTACCGAGATGCATTCCCCTGATCGCATGAGCAAGTTGCTTTTCGCCTCTCAGATGAAACCCCCATACATACCCTCACGAATAATCCTGAGGACCGTGTATACACTCTTTGCCACAACCATCGTACAGCCCACCTCGCACGTGTTACCTAGGATGGGCATGAAACCCGATGCACCTTGACCCTGTAAAGAACCTGGTAACACAATGAACCCTGAAATCCTAACAAATATACACTTTTACCCGGACAGGGAATGAAGGAATGAATCCCAATGCCTGCACCTACTTCCAAAAACTACCCTAGGATTATGGCAGGGGCCTTGAAAGAACAATTGAGAATCACGTGGGAAAGGAGATGGAGAATTCAATCGGGATATTTGCAAAAAGGACGCTATACTGCAGGAATCTGTTTGAGAGATCTTCCGCGTTTTGTTCAATCAGAAATGCTGAGGCTGCAGCAGATGTGCGCCGGCGAACTGCCTGACACTCATTTTGGTGAGGGTGACCTCCGGGCCCCTTATTGCCCCAAACCCATTGCAACTAAGGGAATACCCCAAGGGTCCAATTACCCAAGAATTAGGTACTTGGTTATTAGGAAATATTGATTATGATACAGATTTTGGGTAAGTATATGAGTGTTGGGTACTTGGACCCTTAGGGAATATCAGGTGGGGAGTTACAAGGTGGGTACCCTCACATAAGGCTTCTTTCGGTGTCCCGTATCTAAGGTTCCATGCCCCAGCGTAATCGCGCGCGGCCCCGGATGAAACCTCAACCTCACTCTAAATTTGGACTTGATGACGTAAACTCCAGTCCGACAGCCCCTTAGGGGGACAATTCTAGCAACCTGGTCACATCGATTACGGGTTGCCCACTGGGCAGGCAACCTTACTTAAGGCTCCTATGGGGAGACCAGCAGGTATAAGGACTATGTGAAGCTAAAATTGGAAACTACGCACAAGTTGCCTGGATATGGGGGGCCATGCTAAGTATCTCCAGCTCAGGACGCCAATTTATGACTAGGACCTTTTGAGAAGGCCAAATCCTAAACCTCCAGCCTTAAATGGTAGATCATTAGCCCAGAGCCCTGAACCTCGAACAGCCTAAGCCCTAAACCCCATAACCCTTAACTTACTGAGGGTTAGCAGGGAAGAAGGGCACAGATTATTTGGACATTATATGGAGATTGGGGTTTAGGGTTTAGGGGTTAATAAGGAACAAGGGAAAATTAGTATAAAGGGCTTATGTAGGGATTTTATTCCCTTATTCCCTACTAACCACCAGTAAGTTAACCCTCAACCCATCTAACTGTATAAAACCGTAAAACCCTAGACCCTAAACCCTCAAGACCTAAACCCTAAACCCTCAAAACCTAAACTAAACCCTAAACCCTCAAAACCTAAACCCTAAACCCTCAAAACCCCTGAACCTTCAAATCCTAAAACCCTAAATCCTAAACCCTCAACACCCTAAACCCTAAACCCTCAAAACCTAAACCCCAAACCCTCAAAACCTAAACCCTAAACCCTCAAAATCTAAAGCCTAAACCCTCAAAACCCAAACCCTAAACCCTAAAAACCTAAACCCCAAAACCTCAAAACCTTAACCAAGCCCCGCAGCATCCCCTGTGGCCTCTCCGCCTTTGGCAAGGATGTCGGGGACAAGCAGTCGTGCTGGGGACGGCTTGCTAACCTGGTTTAAAAGTTCAGTACTGCCCTCCCTCAGTAACAGTTGGATAATACTTATAATATGGTTATATATAGCCCTTAATAGGACCCCTAATATAGACTGCTACTGGGGGGGGCAGTACCCAAGGATTCGGGCTTAAGGTTGATGTTTAGAGTTTAGGGTTGAGGTTTGGGGTTTAGGGCTTAGGGGGGTACCTTTCGGGGGGGGGGTCCCTATAAGATAGGATTCTTATCAGGTCTATCTTGGGTCCACCCCGCAAGCTACCCTAAGGGGCTTCAGGCAAAGGAGAACCCTCGAAGGAGTTTGCTACGGTTATCCAATTACTGTATGCGTTGATTTCCCCAGTTCGTTTTACCTCCCTGAAACTATCTAACATGGAAGCCCCAAAGTGATTTATGTGGGCTGCCGTCTTTGGAAGCGTGGCCATATGAGCTTTCATGCCTGTCTAGGCGAGAGTAGTGTCTCTGCCCTTCACAAACACATGTCTGGGTATTTGTGTCCGGGCACACAACGAACTTGTCATCAAAATTGCCCAACCCTAAACCCTAAACCCTCTTCTCCTCGGCCTGCGTAGATTTCTCGCGCATGGAGTATGTGATCTCCAAGTTGGTTGGGCTGGCCATCGCTTCAAGAGCTGTTCTGAACCCTAAGCCCTAAACCCTAAACACCTAAACCCTAAACACCTAAATCCTAAACCCCCAAACCCTGAACCCTCAAGGGTTTTAGGGTTTAGGGCTTCTTACCATTACTTTTAGGGGGGGTCATTTGATTTTGAAGTTTATAAATGCAGGAATTTGGGAAGCCCAAGCAATGGTAAGTTTACATGGGCTTTAGGGTTTAGCCATGCATCGCTCAAGTATGTCTATGTGGGGCCGCAGGGCTCAGGTACCTACTTGCAAGCTCTTGCTCGCAAACATAAAGCATGGTAGAGCGGACATACGCGGTTTGGGTTTAGGATTTAGGATTCGAGATTTAGGCTTTAGGGTTTCTAAACAAACCATGGGTACCCTACTACCCCCCCTTGCTACCCCCCCTAAGGTTCCCCTTAATTAAATTTGTTTAGGGTGCCCACGCATACCTCATCTTCTCGGTGCTCCTCCGAGGGGAGAGCGCCCCACTTTGTCCACCAGGACTGGAGCGATACAGTCGATATCCCTGCGAACTGCATCTGTGCGGTCTGAGAGCTCGAGAGGTTGAGGTTAGCGATTTGCCGATCGCCCCATTGTGTTGTAGGCCCACTTCTGTTCTGGCTAGTGGGTCCGTCAGTGGAGGTCCATGGGCCCCAATCGTCATCCGGATTCCGAGGTCGGGGGGCTCGGGCGTGTCCCCACTGCTGGCGATTCCGTTGCAGGTGAGCTGCCGAGGGTGGTAAGCCGAGGATCCCAGGTCTTCGGCGGTCGTGTGGTTGTCTCGGCACCAGTCGTAGCCGCCTGATGTGGGGTGGTTGTCTGTCTCGATCCCGAGGGGGGAACCTAGGGGGGGGTGGGGGGTAGCATGAGTCGTGTAGAGGGGGGTAGCAGGGGAACCCATGAACATAAGGAAAACAAGCCCTAGCCCTCCTCTTTAGATGCTAAATCTTACATACCAACCCCTACCCCTCCCCAGGAGCATGCATGGATCATGCTACCCTAAACCCCAAACCCTAACCCTAAACCCTAAAACCCTAAACCCTAAACCCTAAAACCCTAAACCCTAAACCCTAAAACCCTAAACCCTAAACATTCTAGACTAACATGGAACCCATGAGATGCCATCAAGGCGTGACACGCGGTTTAGGGGTTTAGGCTTTAAAGTTCCCTAGGGATCCACATAGCCCAATGTAGGTAATATTTACAGACTTTAGGGCCCAATGTAGGTAATATTTGTGTACATGGATCCCTAGGGGTTGGACCTCCTTTATTGAACCGGTTTAGGGTTTTGGGTCCCCTATTATGAGTTTTGGGGCCTGCCTATTCAGGATCAGGGCAATGATTGCAAGGCCCCCTATCATGAGTCTTGATTTTTGTGGCCTAAAAATACAGGAAGGATTCTCAACAATCCCTTTTGAATCAATCCACAGGGACCTCAGAACCGTAGTCGCCCTGTTACGGGGAAGGGGGGGGGTGCCCTTACTAAAGAGGGTTGTCAAAAGATTCAACTATGACCCCAGTCATACCCATGTATCTACTCAGTCCCTCAAGTCGTCCTTAGTCCCATGAGCCTCCAGGGAATTCGAACAAACTGGACCCTAGACTCCGTACCCAAGTGCTAAACCCTATGAATCCCAAGTCCTAGACCAACCCGAAATATCCAAGGCCCTATGAACCCTAAGTCCTAAACCCTATGAACCCCAAAACCCTATAAGCCCTAAGTCCCGAAGTTCCATATAACGCCTAAGTCCTAAACCCTAAAAAAATACGCCAGATTAGGCAATCATCAAGTCGGGACCCTAAACTGCGAACCCTTTTCCTGGACGCTAAGCAGAAGACGCTCGCAATCCTAACCCCTCTATCCTGTTTCCCTAAACCCTATACTAGAACTCTCGTTTCTTAGCCCGCATTGCTTTTCCCTGAACTCTGAACCCCTTAATTAAGACCCGCAACCGTTCTGCGTTTTGCCCATTTGTTGCTTCCCCATCCCTTTTCCTACAGCTTACTTAAACCAGCATCCAAACCCACCGGGCCAGGTGGCGCGCAAACTTTTGAGTCTTAGGTGCTACAAGAACTTCAGATCCCATGATTGCGTGCAACTCAATCCTACACCCCATGTATACATATATATATATATACATCCCTCTTCCCCCCCAATTTCCGCACCACTGGCTCCTTGGTTCTCTATTACCCCGAAACCCTGAACCCTTGATATCCTCATAGGCCCTCTAAAGGGACCAAACGTCTCCCATTTTCTTGTCCGCTTGATTTTCTATTGCTAGGGAAATATCCCTAAATCCTGACCTCCATAACCCTTACCCCTGTACCAGGTTCCCCAGCAACCCCATGATAATAAGAACGCCCTGTTTCGGCATGTTCAACATTAATAGGGAGACCCTACGACAAAAGGGAAAAGGTGCGTTCCTGGGGTACGTAGTGTACCCTATTTTTTACCCCCCTACATAATCCCTATATGAATTGCAGTCCATGTTACGCTATTTCCCAGATAAATCATGGACATGGGTTCCTTTTTCGGGACATGTGGGAAACTGTAAAGGTTCATTAATAAGCCTAACACTCACAGTAGCTCATACTGGGGATTGTAGAACCCTAAACTCTAGAACCCAACACCCCCTATATAATCCCTGCAAACTCCCTATGCAATCCCGAAATAACCCCTGCAAATCCCAACATACTCCCCTCAACCCTAAACCTTATCCTTCATAACTGAACCTCTGGCCTGACTGGGCTTCCGCTCATCTCCAGATGAAGCCGCCGTGGAATGAGAAACGCTTCGAGGTTCTGTTGGCAGGAATGTTTGGGGTGGGGAGGGGGATCTAGGGTTTGGGTTGAAGGGTTTTTTTCTGGGTTTAGGGGATCCAGGGATTGGACGGGATTCTGGAGAGTGGCGGGGGGGCGGGGGGATTGCGGGGAATTGGGTGGGCTGGAAAGGTGCAGGGTTGAGGTTTTGGGGTGGGCGGGGGGTTTTAAACTCAAGAATACGAGACGGGTCAGCACCGTGAGGTGAAGCTTGCGGGGATGTCATGGGCTTGTGGTTTAGCAGGTGAGAGTAAAATTGTTGTGATGATAGCAACCATCTTCCTGCGCAAACTCAATAATTGTAATCAATCTACGTGGCACTTAGGACCCCTATTAAGGGTTAACCCTTAATTACCTATAATAGGAATATAGGGGAATCCCAAAGGGTTAAGGGTCTAAGGTCCAAGCTAAGTCCCAAGGAGCAGTAAGAGAAAAGCAGCCTCTGGGTGCCTTAGCTAGGGGGTTTAGGGTTTAGGGTTACCCACTTGAGAACTAGCCACCTGAAAGTGCTGTTAAGCCCGAGGCCTGATAGGGTCATGTTTGAAACGTACTGGTGGCTTAAACCCATAAAGGGTCACCAAACCCTAAACCCTAAAGGGCAGTCTAGGGAATGATGGGGATCATCAAGAATTAAGGGCTCTACTAAGACCCTCCTACGTAGTACCCTTAGGCGTGTGGTATATGGCCACAATAATCGTATCTAGTCTTAAATAGAGGATAGTTGGAGGGTCTAGGCAAAGAGTACTGTTGATAGTCCCAGCATGTTTTTTTTGTTTTGCGAGTCCAAGCTGGAAAGGGCAGTCATGAATTTCAGGTAATTCATCAGATGCGAACATCCGATCCAGCGATCACACATCGCTGCCCTGTGTATATGCAGAGAACACACGTCAGCCCACTAACTCCACATACCCTGCCCGAACACAGCTCCTTCCTGTAGCCGAGGAGCATTAGCACAGCTACCAGTCAAATTATGTAGACGCTGAATCAAAGCCGACACTTCTCCATCACCTTCCACACGTACAACTACCCCCTATTTAGATCAAAGTTCTCACTATCAGGGACCATTAATATAATCCCAGTTCAGGGTACAAGGAGGATCGTGGTAAGCAAGTATAATCTAGTATATAAGGCCTAAACCCAAAATCCTAAAACCTAACCCCCCGCCCCCACTCTGTGGTTCCCAAGTATACACACTCTTTCCCCCAAACGACATCCACTGAAAAGGGTTTCTTAGTCCTTGTTTGTAACTCAGGTCTGCACGATAACTACTAGCTAAGGCCCCCAAATTCCAAAACTTTTCCCCCCTCATTATAAGGGACCACTGGACCCGAAATGCCGCAAACATCTGGGTTTAGGGTTTAGGGTTTGGGTCATTTAAAAAATGTTGGGACCCTTTTTGGTTATAGACTATATCACGGCACCTTCGTACCATAATGGGAACGTAGTATTTGGAACTACCCGTTTGAAGTCGTAAAGGCCTGCAGAATGCTCCGTGCCACAACGGCGCAGGTGTTCTGCAAGGTCTCGCATGGTAAGCATATCCAGATCCTCCTGCTCTGCTTTGACGGCTTGCAGGTTTAGATTGTCCTGGGAGGAATCTACGACCTAGATGGCCCCCCTTCACTTAAAGAGATTGCCAACCTGTTTAAGCTTGCGATTATCCCTAAATCCTCATGTTTAGGGCATAGACTCTTCTGGCTAGTTTGCATACTTCAATGCAGGTTGAAAAGTCTTGGCGCATGGGGTCGGGGACTTGAAAGAATTCCCATGAGGCTGCGCATAATCCGCATGTAACAGATTTGGGTGCTGGAGAATGCACAGGTTGGAATTGGACAAAACCATGGATCCAAATTGGTGCGCTTGGAGAATTTGGATACGATATGTTGGGGATACAGAAGACAGCTGTTTTCGGTATAAGGTTCAATGGACTGTTCTACAGCCACAGCCACAAAGCAAATAGCATCCCTGACGACGGCTGTCCCTGTTCAAAGCTGGAAATCTCGCATTTGTGGGCTCTCCTCTCCTTAGCCCACATTACCCTAGGAAGAAAAACGGATCCTTCTTACATAAATACAAGGAATCCCATACCCCAAAAAGTATAAAGGATCCCTAACATTGATCCAGTTTCCGTTTACTTCGCAGTGTCTACCAAGGTCCACCGGCCAGTTCCAAAGCTGTACGTATAGCTGGACCCTGCCCTAGGGATCCAAATAGCCCAATGTAGGTAATACTTACAGGCTTTAGGGCCCAATGTAGGTAATATTTGTGTACATGGATCCCTAGGTCTGGGCTTCATGCCTGATATCCCGCTTATGGATCCCTACGGCTCTTGCGGTCGTGTTCAAGGACATGTACACAGCACACAGTCTCGCAGCATATGTGCTTTCCTAGGCCATGCTTTCGGCGGATTACCTAGGCCATGCAGCTATTAAACCTCCAAGCCTGCGCTAAACCCTAAGCGCAAAATCCTAAACTAAAAACCCTAAGCCTGTTGAGCCAGTTCTCAGGGAAGCTACTTACACAAGAAAGAAGGCACCCAAATGACAGTCTCGATAGCTGTTAAGGAACTTTCTAGGGGAATATATTAAGTAATACGATTTCCTTACTCTGGTAACTAAACCTGAAGTTACCATAGTAGGAAATAGTAGGTAATAGGATTTCCTTATTATGGTAATTAACTAAACCATGAAGTTACCATTATAGGGAAATATGACAATTGATAGGATTTCCTTATTATGGTAACTTAATTATCAATTCCTTGCAGCAAGCCAGCTGTACGAAGCAGGGACTGGGCATAACAAGGGTTGTTGGCGACACACGTGACCTTCCCCCCAAATGGCAGTTGGTTTAGAAAATGCTCCCAGGATGACCTCATTTCATCCACAGCCAAACTCGAAATTGAAAACCCGCCCAAGCCGTTTCAAAGCTGTTAACGACTTTTAAAACCTGAGCCACCTTAGCAAATACCAAGGCACAAAAAGGTCAGTTGGGGGCTACCTTCTACACAAGCCACCACATGAGGTCAGCTTGGGTGGCAGCTTAATTTCTACGTTCCCCAGCAGCCCCTTGTAGTTCAACTTTAATACGGAGACGCCAAAACACAAAGGGAAAAAGCTACTACTGGGGTACCTAGCAGTACTTGAAGTCAATCATAAGCCCGGAGCCCCCAAACATGGCTATACTTGCTTTACAAAATTAACAACCATAACGGCATACTGGGGCTATCAGTTCCCTACACCCTATTATAAGCCTATATAACCCCTTATCGATTGCGTGAGAACCCCCCTAAACCCTTAAACCCTAAACCCTTAGACATTTGACCCTACACCAGAAACCCTCAAACCCCAAACCCCTAAACCCTTAGAGCCTAAACCCTTAGACATTTAACCCTAAACCCCAAACCCTGAACCCTAAACCCTCTTGAAGGTCCCCCACCTTGCTTGTTGCGGGGGTCTTTCCAGTGCCGTGTGCTTTCCCGTGCCTCGCCGTCGAGTTTCCAGGGGTTGGGTGGGGAATGGTTTGGGGTTGGGGTTTGAGCTTTGGGGCTTGGGGTTTAGGGGTTGGGGTGGGGATGGTTTAGGGTTGGGGTTTGGGGTTTTGGGGTTTAAGGGTTTAGGGCTTGGGGTGGAGGGTTTGGGATGGCTTGGAGTTTACCCCCTCCCCAAATACTGACCTGTCACGGTGTTGCCTGATGAAGTCTAGTACTATAGGGACATGTAGCCTTAAGGCTTGGAACAATGGAGAACGGCATGGAACGTGAGGTGGACGCTGAGGTTCCAGAGTAACATAGGGGCTAAGGCGGCTATGGGAGTAATTAATGCCAAACAGGCCCCCAACCCACATATGCTGTGTTCCCTACAAGAGACCGTTCAAATTGGGGGACATACTTATTGAGCTTATTTGATATGAGGCCGGCTCAATAGGTCGTTTCATGCTAGGGACACAGGGGTGTGGTCTTCTGCTTCATATCCAAAAGCTCTTCTTGCATGACCCAATACCAAGGCAGGCTTCGGACAGTCAGGCAGTTCGGGCAACCCCAATGCCCAAAAGTTGTAAACGCATACGCTAGACCCTAAGACCTAGACCCTACAACCATTAGATAACAATGACACAATGTTTTTTTGGGAAGCTACCCAAATTTTCTATTAACTGGAAGCAATGATCCAACGTCCTACAGGGCCGAGACTCCCAACCAGAACACGTTGGGGCTTGTTTCGGGGAACTGAGGAACCCAAAAAAGGGGAAAAGGGCCTGGTCAACTTCTAAAGCATCACCTGGAACCTCCTCCCAGGCGCTCTTTATCAGGCTAGTGAGGCTTGGAAAGCAAGACGCAAAACACAAATTATGAGGAAAAACTCATATCAGCCTCGGAGGGGTTCATGGATGTCCACGTCCCAAAGACTGTAGTCTCCTTAGACCTTTTAAAAGAATATTCTTAATATTTCCTTAGGGTTATACTACAAAAAAACGTAAATGATTCCTAAGGACAGTTCAGAAGACACTGTGGTGCAAATTGGTCGTCTTCTTCTGACTCGCGGGCACATGAAAGAGAGAAAGCTCTCAAACTTGTCATGGGCTGGATTCCGCAAAACCTGCCGACTTAAAGCAGCTAGAGGTAGGGCCTCACACAACTCCTAGACCGTAGAACCCTAAAACCTAAAACTAAACCCTAAATAAAATCTTAGACCCTAACTCCCTAGCTCCCCACCCTTAAAACCTACACCGTGATGTTGAAGTGTCCGGATGCTCTGACATCACTTACTGAACAGGACGGTCCCATGAGCATTATTCTAATTAGAGTAGGATTTTAGCTAAGGGTAAAGTACACTCTAGTCATTCAGGGATTGAAAAGGGACAATATTGTTCTAACCAGTACACATGCACAAGCGCAGTTAAGCCCCTGGAACCAGGCCCGGTTCCTTGCCAAAGGGTTTAGGGTTTAGGGCACTGCTCTTAAACATTCTTTCCCTAAACCCTAAACCCTAAACCCTTAACCGCGACCCCTGAACCCCTGAAGCCAAAATTCCTGAAAGCTGAGGCTAATCATCCCACATTCCCCAACCCACATTTTTGGCAACCCTAAACCTTTTAGGGTTTAGGGTTTAGGGCTCATGCCTCAGCCCTCTGTACTCCTTCTAAAGGAACCCGAGGGCTTGGAATTTTGAGAAAATTCCCTTCCCATTTCACTGGCAAGGTGCTGACTGCGCCAGGTACTCACCGGCAACGACTTTGAGTGAGCAAGGATGTCCTTGGGGTGTAGGGTTTAGGGTTTAGGGACCTTGGATTCACCTTAAACGTTCAACCCTTACGCCAACATAGCATGTGCTCCAACAAACCGACGCCCGATTTGGGATTAGTGGGGCTTGTTCATCATAAGCCTTGTTCGCGCTTACTTTGTCTGCAATGTCCATGACTGTTGTCGAGGTACCGCGGTTGATTGTAAAATCCTGCATATCCCCAAGTACATAAGCCCTGGGAAGCATGGTCCAGCACTATGGCCGGTCATGCAAAATGTTTAACATCAACAGCATTAAGCACAATCATCTCAAATCTATATTGGCAGCAGCCACAAAACTTAAGGCCTAAAGCACGTATATTGCTTCAGGTAGACACCAATGCCAGGGCTGCTGCTAAGGGATTTGAACACATGAATTGTCATAATATGCAAGAACATGTGTAGAAAACATGGTGATTTCCTCATAACTTACAACAGTAACTTAGTATCGTTGTTTGAACACATTAACAAAACCAAAGTATCTTCAGTGGCCATTTCATTCCCTGCGTTTTTATCGACTTGATTCTCCGGCATTACCGCACAAGCCCTGACATACCCCTACATATCCCTATGTAACCCTGCATGCAACCCGCATATATTCCCCTACAAACCCCTTTAAGGAGTCTGGCTAGAGCCCTAAACCCTAAACCCTAAGTTAACTCAAGCTCCTTAGCAGCGACCCAAGGGTACCCTATCATGGTATTTTCCATGTTCTTTCCAGTATCCCTATGTTATTCTTATTGCTGTATTCCTTTTGCTATCCGCTACCATTATATACTACTATACTACTATTGCCATCTATGACTATTACAATAGCACTATTATTATCTTGCTTATCTCCATATGACTATTACTATGTGCTATTATCATCACTCTAGTCCAGGCATGTGCAGTTCTTCTCCAACATCAGCCCGATGTCGTCATCCTCGGGGCTTCTTGCCTTGGAAGCATGAGGGGGTTTAGGGTTCTGGGATTTGGGACTCAGTGTTATATAGGGATAATGGAAAAGAAGATGGAGACTGCTATCTATTCAGGGCTCTTGGATTTGGGACTCAGGGTTATACTTATAGGGGGTTCTTGGATTTCGGACTCATGGCTTTGGGTCGAGAGCTTCGGGGTCTAGGGTTTTTGGTTCAGGGCTTAGGGTTTTAGGGTTTAGGGGATACTCCAATGTTTCAGCTTCTTCTATGGAAGCCGCTGTGCCAAGAGTCTTGGGCCATTGTTCTACCTAAGCGTGAGGCCCATTCCGAGATCCTAAGCCCTAAAGGGTTGATGGGTTTAGGGTTTGTATTGGCTGTTGGTTGGGCCTTTACTTTTCATTTTCCTGTTTTCCCAAGCGAATGAAGCCTGCAAGCCCCAAGACATTGAACTCTGAAGCAGGCTAAAGGCTCAAACCCTGAAATCAACAAAGTGTCAACTGCTAGGGTGCGAGCATGTGTCATGTTGTTAGCCATTGCATGTTCATATCATAGCCTAAAATGGGGCCTTGTTGAGCAATTTCTATACTGAACACTATTTTGGGTGCAGTCAGGCGAGGCCCTTGTATTTGTCCAAAGGGCTTTACCCTGAACAACAAACTTGCCCTAACCCAGACCCGTGATTAATGAACCCCTCCCCTTATGGGAATTGTAATAGGGATCCTACTATCAAGGCCCTTCAGCGGAAGGGGCTTAACCCTAAGCCCTAAACTCCCTGAACCCAAATATGAAGGCCCTTAAAAGGAGGAGGTTAAACCCTAAAACTTAAGCCCCAAACCAATCCTAAACACCAAGAACTTGACCCTAATACTAAGGCCCTTGAAAGGAGGGAGTTCAGTAATCGCGGGTCTACATTCTACCCCAAAACCATCGTTGTGAGGGAGACCTTTTTGACGAGCTTCTGGCTCGAAGTTGCCAATGCTAATGGATTTAGGGTTTAGGGAGGGACCTGTGATCAATAACCCCCCTCCTTTCGAGGGGCTTATGACTAGGATCCCTATTAAAAACCGAGCCCTATTTGGGGGGAGGGGGTTTATTAATCATGGTTCCACATGAAAGTGAAGGTAGCCTGAACTACCTGGCTTTAGGTTTTCAAGGTTCAGGCAGGATGGAAAAGGAAGTGGAAAATGGCAAAAAAAAGGAAATCCCAATGAAGAGCTCTACAATCATACCGTGGAATCCCAATTCTTGGTGTGTTTTCATGATGAACCCTGCAACCTTTTACCCCCCAAATCCGAAACCCAAAACCCAACCCTGAACCTTATCTAAAATCAGCCCTAAGCCCCGAGACCTCCAAAACCCGAACTCTAAAACTAGAAGCCAAAACCCATGACCTCTGAACAGCCTGTAAACCCTCTCTCTCACACCTGCTCAGGCTGGCCTGTCAGACATTACTGTCTGAGAGCTCGTAAACCCTATAGTCCCCTTTAAGTAGATAGAATATGGCTTTGGGTATGTTATAATAAGATCCCCATATACCCCATATTCTATCTACTTAAAGGGGACTATAAACCTTTCTCAGAAAAAACCATGTTACTTGAAAGCTACCTCGGGACGTCCGAGGCAGGGGCTCGCTTTTTAGGGTGTTTAGGGGTTCTTTTTTAAAAATTTCAGGGCCTTGGGCTTTCAAGGTTTAGGGTTCAGGGTTTAGGGATTGATTGGCAGCATTAATATCAGGTCTGCTTAAAGTACCCTTTTGCAGAACTATAGACAAGGGACCCTTGAGCATCAAATTGGCAATTTGTCAGTCAGGTTTCTACATTAGGGCCATGTTATGGGTGCGTGTAGTACGCTACCTAACCCTTGGGTGCCTCGGAGTAGCCGCACAACTGCTGCAATTACGAACTCCAAGCTTTTCAACTCAGCTCCTGATCCTAAAACTCTTCCCAAGTGCTCAAGCTCTAGCTTAGGCTAGACCCAGGAAAGCAAAATGTACTTACTGGCTAGTATCATAGATTCCCATGGCTAATGCAGGCTAATGACTGTTGAAAAAAGCCCTACTTGTAGGGTTAAGTGGACTTAGTCAGGAGGTACTTACTAAGTCCCCCTGACCGTCCTAGTAGGGGGTGTAGTCTGGGCGGAGGGCAGTCGTAGAACCCTGGCTGATGGCAGCGGTTTACGGTTTGGAGCCTGTACTTCCAGGGCTGACATAATGATACCATGATCTTATCAGGAATCTAGCTAGGCTTCTACATTGCACGTACTCTAAGGTCCCAGCAACCCCGGTAGGAACTGTGATTGGAGCTGATTCTTAGCCTAGAGGAAACAGAAATCTACCCTTCCATCTTTCTGGGTCTAAACCCTAAACCCTAAAGAGCCCACGTCATGGTCTACCTGCCCCATGAAGGTCGTTTGCCTGGAGCCTAGGTAACCCCCTGTAGACTCCGAAGTACCTACCAAAAAAAAGCACCTGCCCCCGCCCCAAAAAAGAAGCAGTAAGAATAAGAAGAATAACAAAATACAGGGTATAATGGTGTAACCCGTCAAACTGTAAACTATAGGCACAGCATCTAGACCCCCATAACCTACTCCTTCTTTAGGATGCCTAACTTTATGTCTTGTATCTCCTACATACAAAATTAGGTACCCTAAATGGGTCCGGTATAAGAGGTCTAGGTAGTTGGAGCTACAGCCCTAAATCCTAAACACAGGCAAGTGCAGCCAAACTTGGTCGCTGGCTCGGTCCATCTGTGCGGCCGCTATCCTTGTCTCCCAGGGTTGAGAGTCTAGGGTTTAGGGGTTTTAGGGTTTAGGGTTGAGAGTCTACGGAGCGCAAAAATTGCAAGCTTCAATTTTTGGGCTTTAGGGTAGAAACTGAGAAAATTGCAAGCTTTGTTTTTCAGGGTTTATGGTGGAATTGTAATCCTCAAAGAATGTCCAAGACGATGCTGATGTGCGCTGAGCAGACTGGCGCGTGGCCAACGCAGGGATTGTCTACCAGTACCAGAGTGGTAATAAGAACCGCTCTCCAAAACCCTAAACCCTAAACCCCTAAACCCTAAACAGATTGCATTCAAACAGTGACTGGCCTGCTGTCAGATATCAGCTACTACAGGACATGGAGCAAAGAGGAGCATGAACTTTTGTGCCAACCGTGCTAGTAAAATCTGGGTTGCTGTTAAGGAACTTAAGTTACGTTACTATGTTGGGGAAACCCTATTATTTACGATATATACCCATTATGGTAACTTAATTTAAGTTCCTTAACAGCAACCCAGTAAAATGTGTAGAGCAACACACGATTGCGAATGTGCATGATTGCCTATCAGAAGTTACCACGGTTGACGACACTTCCTCCTCCTCCTCATCATCATCACCATCCCGCACTGCTGTTACTACTCCTGCGACGGTGACACCACCTCATGCTCCTGCTCCTGCACTATAACTGGCAACCAGCAACAGCAGCATAACATTCACCTGGCGACGCATTGCAATACGTGCTTCTCGCTGTTGGCTAGTCTCCTGATACCCCTGGTAAAAATGTTCCAACAAATCCTTTTTCAATAGCCTTGTAGGTTCGACAAGAAGAAGCCTTAACAACCCAAGACACTTCGTACTGCCTATATGATTGGAATAGGTTTTTAGGGTGCATTCGTCTAGAGTAACAATGAATCATATAAGGGTCATGTATGACTCAGGCCTCTATAAACACTCTCTAAAACCCTATTAAACCCCGCTTGCAATTGGATTTCCATGCTCTCTTCTAGTTGCTTCTCCATTCTGGGCCGTTCTTCAGGCCTCTACACTCACACGAAACCCTCATCATACACCCAAATCCCCTCCCCCGAATATTAACCCCACCCCCACCCCTCCCTAATATTTAATACTCCCGACATAGTCTAATATACCACATTGTGGAAATATTTCATATAAGGGGGGGCGGGGGGGCGGGGTTGAATACTTAGGGGAGGGGTTACAAGCCCTAAACCCCGAAACCCTAAACCCCTAAAGCCTAAATCCTGAACCCTAAAACCCTAGCCCCTAAACCCTAAACCCCAAACGTGATTACCGTACTTGGGTTCCCAGTAGCTGTGGAAGCTGCAACTCGCCACCCAGCGATCGAGGACTGGGGATTGGCCTCACGCGGCCCTAAACTTTAAACCCCAAACCCTAAACCGGTTTAGGGTTTAGGACCCTAAGCCCTGAAC
>CAJNIZ010005685.1:0-13249 GCA_905231905.1 Symbiodinium pilosum | reverse complement strand
ACGGGAATCGTGTTTTCACAACTTACCCCGCCCTACTCAACCTGCTCCCCAGGTTCCTCCCCGAATTGGCCATAGGTAATGAAATTACTCTTCAGTAATCCTAATTCAAGGGGAAAGTTGGAGGGGGTAGTGTAGGGGACGTAGAAAGGGAACACATGAATTGCTAAGCCACTGTTTCTGACAGACCGAGAGCCGTTAATACATAGAAGACTAAGGAAAGAGACAACTCAAAGTTCGAATCGGGTAACTATATGGGGGTGTCCTACAATTAGCGGTACCTTTTTGGGGTNNGGGGTCCCCATAATAAGGTCTATAATATACTGGGGTCTATATTGGCGTATGCTAATTTAGGGAAACTACTATATACACTTCGCCATTCCCCTACCCCAAGCGCTTAAAGCCTTGAACCCTACATACTATAGACAGCAGCTCACTTGAGGCCACGACCCTCGCCAGTAGCCTCTTCGCCAGAGACCGACTATGTACACGCCGCCTGCATGGCTGAATGTAAACAAGAGCTCAACCGGCGAGTTTGTGCCAGCCACTTTTCTCAAATGGACGCTGAGGTTTTGTCTGAAAACAATGCAGTGAATCCATTCAAGCACGTGCTGTGGTACACTTCATGACATCCAAAGTACCTTCGACAAACCAAAGTGACATCTTTTGGCTACAGAACCGCATCCCCCTTAATAATGGAGAATCAAATGGAAAAGAAAAGGGAAAATGAAATGGAAACTGGGAGTATGTAGGGGATTATACGGGATTATAGTCTAAACTCCTTTGGTTGCCTCAGTTTTTTCTGTTTTGGGGGCTGGCCTGCATGTCCTTCCAGCCCCGAGCTCTGAACGGTAGACCCTGACCCCAAGCCCTTAGCCCCTTAGTTTCTCCTCCAGCAAGTAACCCGCCCTGAACAAATCCAGCGGCACCTGTCTGACTTTGGCCTTAGACCAGACTCTGGGTTGCTCAGCACAGAGAAGTATCCCCAAGGCTTCTACGATGTGTACGCGGACTATCACAGACTTGCAGGGGCCCCTTCAAGTACTAAAGAATGATATTTTGAGAAACTCTGATCTCAGAACTTTAGATCACAACGCCACCAAATTCAATCCGGTACCTAAACGCTCCTGTGACTGCCGCACCTTTCGAAGCTCCCATCACCACATGCGGCCGAAACCTTGAGGCGGAGAGTTGAAGCCGTTGAGATCTACGTACACAAGTCTCAAATTGCGGGTATCTGGGTTGGCCCCTAAAACCCTTTGAAAAACATTAGTATATAGGGTCCCTTATTAAAGCCATTAGGGAAAACATTAAATATCCCAGGGGCCTACTCAGGTATTGGTTTTTTGGGAAGCTTTCGACGAGTTGATGAGAGCTATCGCTGGGCCTTTACTCATAAGGAAAAATACCTCCACGTGATGCTTGGTATAGATATGGGAGTTTCTCAAAAAGGGGGTACCCTAGGGACCCCAGGGGATATATAGGGATTATATAGGGATTATGGGGGTCCTTATTAGGGATTGTATAGGGATAATATTGAGAAATACCCATAACATTACGTCCTTATACGATGCATACATACCCCTCGCGATGCACACGGTGAAACCCTTGTGAGCTACAAATCGTTACGCATTCAGTTGGAAGGGCTGCGAGCAACTGCCATCCTGGTTTACCACCAAGGGTATTTAAACCCTAAACCCTAAATCCCTGTAATGTTCCCCCTCAACCTTCAATCCTAAACCCTAAACACCTTTAATCTACCCTCCTTTGGATCCTCATAGGTGAGAAGAGGGCACCTGAGCGCGGGGCGCATCCATCTCAGACTTGATGCGGTCTGACCAGCACCGCTTAAGCAATTATGGCTTGAGATCTTTTTAAGTGCCCTTTTGAATCCGTGTGCCAGTCAAAGCTCCTGCAGGAGCGGGTGGTCCGAGCCCAAAAGATACTTCATCCCCCAAGCTTAGGGTTTAAGGCTTGGAATGTAATGCATAGGGTTTAGGGCTCAGGGTTGGGGGTTGAGGGTTGAGGGGTTTAGATAAGGCCTTGGGTTTTCGGGCCTGGTCTCGGGTTGAGGACTGAGGATGCGGGGGCTTTGGGTGCACCAGGGTGTTGCCGTACAGGGTTTCAAGCTCAGGGCTGTATGCGGGCTTATAGAGCTTAGGGGGTGGGGTCTTGCGTCCGCCTTTATAATATCGGCCGTGAGGGTTCGGGGTTTCGGGTTCAGACTCAACCTCCACTTCCCAGGGGAACCTGCAAACAGCAAGTATGCTGCTACCGTTGATGGACAAAATCCTGCAAACTCCTAAATTCCTAAGCCCTAAGTATACCGGCACTGTGATATATAAAGAGTCATATACGAATTTTGGTCCATCAGCAGTAGGCAGCAGGCATAGTAAGTTGCCATTGAATTTCCCTCTGTGTGTGAGGAATACGCTATATGGAAGTTTCCCTAAATTACTGTTCCCAAAATGGGGGAAATTCATATAGGGCCCCATATTATAATAGGAACCTAAACATAGGACCCCGTACTGACAGTGATTTAGGACAATCCCTGTATGGTAGGTTGCGAAAAAATTGTGGTCGGCTTTCGGGTCCTTGGTGAACAATGGCATCTAATTTTCAGGAAGCCCAAGTATTGACCATGATTTCAGGAATCCTCCCACATGTTGTTGATTTCACTAGCGAAGCCTGCTGCAAAAGCCTAAGCCCCAAACAAACGGTGAGGAGCTGGGTACTTTCGATTTTCTCTGACACACGAGGCCTTTCGAGGATGCTTGAACTGCGTGTACCCGAACCCAGAACCCTGAAACCCTGTGTTAAATGTGGTAGTTCCGAAAGAGATGGACCCCCCAAATACGACACAAAATACCAGAACCCTTGTTATGGGGACCCCTGAGTGAAGCTATAAAGATCCTAAACCCCGAGCACCAAATCCTAAGCCCCTGAAGTCTGCAAACCCAATGCCAGCCTCGCAAGTACATGGTCGGGTTAAGGTTAAGAATTTCCGGTTGCTCTAACACCCAAAGCAGTCACTGGCCCCTCCTAACCTCCAGCCAACAGCTTGCAATTAAACAGGCATACCAAACTCTTACGAAGTGGCAACGGTGCCCTACCCAAATCCCAAACCAAACCCTGTGCCGAAAACCAACAAATCCTGAAACCCAAAGTGCGAATTTGCCCCCCAGGCCTAGGTAGGGCTCCACGGGGAAGTTTGGCAGCTCAGGGTTCGGGATGTTGAAGCACCATCCAATCTGCAAGAATGTCGCGGGAGAAATTCTCAAATTGTTATGCCTCCAGCAGATAAGGACCACTGGAACCTTGTTTAGGCACCTCTTTACGGAACCCCCTACAAGAAGAGGACCCTACACCCTAAACCCTATATAGCCCCATTATGGTACTTTCCACTTGCTTTCCTGTTATCCCTATTTTGCTCTTTAAAACCCTAGAAGAAGAGGTGCAACGTGAGGTCCGGAGCCCCACCGCAACTGCAATCCAAGAATGCGCGAGCCTTGTGTTGTTCTTAGCCCAATGAACTCAAAATTCCGGAATCTTGAATACGCCCTTCTGGCACAGCCTAGGTACGCCAACAACGGGCATGTATGTAGGTATGTCTGTATATATATGTATATGTATATACCTTACCCAAAGTGGTAGGAAATTAGGGAATCGTACACCAAAATTCTACTGCCTTCCCAGGTTTTCGTGAGGCCGTAGACTTGGGCCTTTGAAAGATGAGGGAACCCACCCATGGCCGTTGTATATTATACCATATTATGACATAGACAGCCACCCCGGCGTACGTATACATACAAATATACATATATAATCATATATATATATATCTATCATACCACAACAATAGAGTATGACCCCCCGCTCCGCATAGCCTATCTCAATGAAGCAACCCTACAGTCAACCCAATTACCCAGTTGTCTTCGGTCAGCCATTGTGCCGTGCCGGAAGCAAGTTCTAAGTAGGGCATTGCGAAGGACAGACCGAGTTCTTGAGTTAGAACGGCCATGGGATAGAGTTCAGGTGATCCTAATTAAATCAGCGTGCGGAGTCGCTATATCAAGCAGCTCTTCTGCACTCCTCACCCCCTCTGCTCTTCCATCCTTCTGCTACGCACTAGGACACCTAGAGCTAGCTTTCCTGACCTTAAATCCTGCTAACGCTATAAAGTCGCGAATCCTTTGACGGGAGGGGGAGGGGCTTAGTCATCAGAAGCCAGCACTAGTCACTAGTCGTCCCAACCTCCCCTCGATGCCTCCACAACAACTTGGGCTGACTTATAAAAACACTTCTGACAATGTCTAAGGATGTCAATTAAGACCTCTCTGCAAGATCTCTTGAAGGCGAGCTGATTTCGACACAAGCGAAAATGGCATCGCGGTATTGCTGCTCTACTTCAAAGAGTCACACAGCTGGACAGCAAGTGGCTCGATAATTGGAATCTTGCGCTTGGAAGCACGACATGAAATCTTTCGTTGCAGCTATGCCAGCTGATTGACTCACTGCTTTCGATTTACATATGGGAAACAGGAGCGACGTTGTGCCTGCCAGCAATCTTTTACAATTCTGGCATGTTTACCTCATTCCCTGCAGATTACCCGCAGGGCGCCGGCTGGTGAAAGCCCATGAATCCTGCTAACGACGATCGAGGAGGCACTCAAAAGCTGCCTGCACGACCCATGGTGTGTCATAAACTTGTCGCCATTCCTCCTCGTCGATGGCATCATCATCAAGAATCCGAAGAACCATCTCTTCACACACAAATTTCTTCATTCCCATCCTGGCAGCGACAAGCAGAAGCTTGATGGTAACATCTTCCTTCTTTTTGCGGACAACTTTTTCGATGAGGTCCTGAATCTCCAGCTTCAGCGCCGGAATGTCATACTTGTCGTACCAATGGTGCAACAAGAGGGCCTTCTCGCAAGTCGGCTTGAGTTTTGCCTGGCGCTTGAGCACTGACACAACTGTCAAGAAATCCTTTTGGCTCTCCCCTGCAAGTGGTATAGGTTGCCCATCACCCACTTCAAGCAGTCTCGCTAGCTGCTTGAACTCGGATATGATGCCCATGTTCACTTCCAGCGCTTCGTTTTTGAACTTGACCGTGACCGGCTTCTCCCTAAGCTCCTCGAACAGCTTGATGTCACTGCCTTGATGACTGTGTCAGCGGCTCCATTGGCCATAACTGTGTCACCGTCTTCCTCGACCCTGTCAGCCGCTCTTTTTGCCATACTTGCGCCCTGGAAAGGGATGACACCTTGGCACCCGCTGGCTTGCCAAAACGCTGCGTATCATCCGACAAGCATTGCACAGGAAGCCCTCACCCCTTGAATCCGAGTCATAAGCCCGAATTCCCAAGTCCGGCTTTAAGGCGCTTAGCCACCCCAATCATCCCCAATCTCCTCCAAACAAACATGGAACTCCACCTAGTCCGCACTAGAAGTCTTCAACGTTGTGGGGAAGTCCACTTTTGCCTGTAGAAGGAAATTCCCTCGCTCGAATAGTAATAGTAATCATCGTAATAAATAAAAGTAAAAATAGTGATAGTGGTGAACTTCATAATGGCCAAATCCCTTGCTCGGAGGCCCTGGCCTGATAACCGGCAGACTCAACCATGCGACTCTGCCGCGGGTTGAGCCTGAAGTCTGTGGCTCTCACTCTTGCATGCTTCATCGGGCCGCTTCGAGGAGGTTTTCTTAGAAATCACACTTCAGACTCGAAGGCTTTCGGGTGTGGGCTTTGCGGGTCCATGGCTCGGAGTCAGCCGAGTTGGGGCTGGGAACGTCTCAGGCTGAGGGAAAACGTGAGGACTTTTGAGCTTAGGGATGCTTAGGCTGATGGTTGCTCCAGGCGGAACCAGGGTGAATATATGGACCATAGGCCATATATGGAATCCACTCCCCCATTCCTCCGTAAGCACTAATCACCAGCAAGTAGGGGAACAAGGCTTCCAATGATGTGAAACGTAGCCTTCTCGGCCGGTCTTGTTGTTTCTTGTCGCTGGTTGACAGGACATTCCTGGAATTCTGTTGCTGTAAGACGTGTCCCGTGCTGATTACCAAGGTGGAGGTGAACTTTGAGGTGTAGGGTTTAGGGTCTAATTTCTTGAAGTCCCAGCCTCAAACCCTAAACATCCTAACCTTGGGCAGCGGCTGGTTGCCGAAGCCAGGGCCGATGATGAAGACGCGCGTGGTCTGATTTTGGGGACTGGAGGTTTTAGGGTTCAGAGCTTCGGGGTAGGGTTGGGCTTTCGGGATGAATCTTGTAGCTGGGTCCCAATGGTCATGTGGATCTATGAGGGAAAAACGTGCCTGTATGGGTACACGTAGATCATATAATGTAATATAACAATATGTATATACACATAAATACGGCGCTTAGGGTTCAGTTCATGGGACCTAGTAGCTCCTTATAACTTATCACTGGGCTGGTATTCATGCGCATAATCCCCTTAACTCGAATTATGTCAATTACCCCCCTTGTAAGTAAGCAAGGTTGTAATCTCAGCTGTAGGTAGTCACTAGGTGCGATGTGACTTCAAGTAGAGAGCGTGGCGTTCAGGGGGTGGAGGTTCAGGATGTAGGGTTTTAGGGGGCATGTATAACATATGTATATGTCTGCAGGGTCAGGGGGCTTAGGGTCTAGCTTACTGATTTAGTAGGGAATGAGGTAGCGAAGAAGCACATGGAAGCTACCATGTTACTGGGGATTCGCGGCCACAACCAGCAAGCAAAAGGGTGTGGCTTTCAGAGATTGAGGTTCAGCGCTTTGGAGTGAACGTTTCGGGCATTGGGTTTGAGGTTTAGGGTCTAGGCTGAAGACTCAGAGTGTTAGGTTTAAGGTTACGGGGTTGGGCTGAAGGTGTAGTGAAGGGTTTGTGGTCTTTGGTGAACAGTCACGATGCGCCAACTGGCCTCCGCAGTTCGCGGCAATGAAAGCAACGTAATTGCATGAAGAAAGACTGATACTGTATAACCATAATATAACCCTTATATAACCGTAACATGACCCTGAACTGCAGGGAGAAAGACCATGAGAGTGCCGAGGACTTGCGCTTGAACATCTCAGCTTCAATGACCAGGCTTCCAATAGACAATGCCAGCTAGAATGGTCAAGTGGCCTGTGCTCCCAGCTAAATATTCGGATGTGTAAGCTGCAGATTTAGGCCCATTTAGGCGTCACTACAGTACAGCATAGGTTACGTAGGACCCCACCGGTAAGTAGTGACCACAAGAAATGATGGCACCTATGCTGAGGCCCCCTATACCTTCCTATAACTTCCCATTATACCACTGTCGCCTGGCTGGAGCCTAACCCAAAGTACAGCAAACTGGAAGCTTGCAAGATGCACCCCAGAGAAGACTTTCAAAACCACTGGCACAACTGAACCAAACCTCATTGCCCGGAAGCCTGATCCCAGGTGTTCCAAAGGATGAGCCTTTTCAAGCTTGAACACATCAGCTCAATTAACCTGACGGCTTTCTTCCCTGCCCCTGCTACCTCATGTCTTGCAGTAAGAGTACTGCTTTGCAAGCCTGACAGGGAGCTAGATTTGTGATAAGAGGCTTTGTCACAGCCAAGAAAAGGAACCTAAACTCTAAACCCCAAACCCCATAGAAACGAAAGCTAGCTAGGTATCCCATTACCTGGGGGAGCCCTGTTTGGCATATGAATACTAGGGTTCAGCTGTATCAGGATTTCCTGTGATTTGGGAAGCCCCAAGACACCCTCCTTTACCTTGACAAAACCCAAAACCCAAAGTCCCAAACCCTGAACCCTAATAATCCATAAACCAAAAACCCAAAGTTTCAGACCCAAAGGAACGACAACCTCTGGGACTCCTTGCTGAGCGATTTGAGTTGCTCGGAGGCCGCGGCGTAGCAGCCACTACGGCCTGCACTGATTGGTGTCTAAGGGGGCCATGAATATGTTCCGTTTAGGGTTTAGGATTCGTCTTGTGTCTGGGAGTGTATATTGGGACAATTATGCAGCATTGTATGGGAATGTTATAAGGATCCATTCGCCCACTCTTGCTGAAGCACCAGCAAGACAAGGGTGCTTTTTGCCCAAGGTGCGAAGCGGTGTGGAGCTTCTACATGCTATGGATGGCATTTGGGGGCCCACAGCAAGGGTTGTACTATAATGCTTTACACAAGTGGGACCCCGCCTTTTTTGGAAATACAAATGCATGTAGGATACTTTTCTGGACAATGCAAAGGCTACCTAGGGCTGACATCGCCCTTCATAACAATTAGCTTTCTAGTCTATAGTGTTCTCATTGCAATATGTATTCTTGTGGGGGAGGGGGGTGGGGGGTGTAAACCCTAAACCCTAAACCTTAAAGCTTATTCTCTAAGCCCTAGGTATGAGGAGAAGGGACTTTGGAGCTGTTCTCCCGTTCTCCTTCATGCAATGCTGGTGCCGAAAAGACATCGAATGCATCAACGAAATGGACCCTGCCCCAAGTATCTCCTGGGAGCTTGGGGAATCATCAACTGCAGCAGCTCATCTTACTGGTACTTAAGGAGGAGTGGGGGAGTGAATGTAGGGTTTAGGGGTTAGGGTGGGGCAGTGAATATAGGTACCATTATAGGGGGTATATGGGGATTAGATAGAGTGATTACTATAAGGGATTCGCTCCCCCCCTCCCTTAAGCACCAGGAAGTCTCATTATGTTTGCAGAACTGTACTGAACAGGCTTGGCTACCCGAAGACATGCGCTTCTGCTTTGGCTGCCATCTCAAAAAGCGCTCTAGCTTGTTGCAGTCGCCTTCCGGAAATACTTCTCAAAGTCATTGTAGGTGAATCGCCTTGGACACACATTTGAAGCGAAGTCTGGGTCAAGTTTGCGTCCCTCGCGCTTGTGCCCGAATAGCTACTGACAGACACCTTGCTCGCGACGTGTCAAAACATAATCAAAGCAATAGCAGGCCACAGGTGTGTCCCTGCGGGGCGGTGATTGGGGTATGAAATGACATCTGAAAAAAAAACTCACATCAGAAAGGCCGCCCAGACCTAGATTATAAAAATGTAGCATGAGGTCACCAGGCATGACACAATTTGTGGAGAATCCAAAGCAAGTTCTTACAAGCTGTTAGAGAAAGAAACCTCGAAGTGGCATGCCTGCTGTAATTTCGGGCAGAGACGAAATCTCGGCAAATTCCCATGAATTAAGGGGTTTGTCCTTGTGGCTATACAGTTCACATCAACAAAGACACGGATAACTTACCTGATTTCCGGTTTTCTGGGGAGACGTAGTTCCATAAAGTAGAACACTGGGATAAGAGAAGGCATCCGGGTGCAAGTTCCCCTTGAGGATCTGGGGCTGTTACGGTATGCCAGTTCTTGATCACGCTTAGAGCTAGGCCTTACCCTAAGGGCCCAAGTACCTAACTAGTATGTAATTAGGGCCCAAAATACCTATGTTATAGGAATCCTTTCACCATAAACCCTAAACCCAAAAGCGATTATTTGAGTACGTGGGTCCTTAGGGTAAAGTGTCAACCACAGGTCCGGCCTGCCACACTGACAAGGGCGCCTTATGACCAAATCCTAACTTTACCATCCCTGGTAGAAATCAGAAATTGGGTCTTTGGGTTTAGGGTTTGAGGGTTCCAGGTTTAAGGGTTCAGGGAATGGGGTTTAGGGTCTAGGATGGTTTCACGCAAATAACAGATCTCAAGAACTAGTTGCAAGAAACGTCTAGCTAAACCCTGCAGATGCAACTGGACCCATCTGCTGTCTAGCAGCTTCTTCCCACCTGCGATGGCCTGCGCGAAAAGGGGTGATCAAGCTAAACCCTATAGTCCCCCTTAAGTAGATAAAATATGGCTTTGGGCATATGAGAATAAGATACCCATATACCCCATATTCTATCTACCTAAGGGGGGCCAGAGACCCTTGTCCTCCTTCTTTGAAAGATATCGCGCTTGCGGTAAGTATCTTTGGGGTTATATAGAGCTTATACATATACACAACTCTAGACCACACGCCCATGACCCTAAACCTGTGCCAGGGCCTAGAAGCTTAAACTTTGTATAAACGTTGCGCTTAGGATTTGGGACTTAGGATCCACTGTTTCGGGTATAGAGCTTAGAGTTTAGGGGCGCGTTTTTCAAGGTCGGATTCAGAAAATCATAGCCAGTCATCAGAAAACACCCTCTCGGACCATCCCATCCGAAGCATCAGTAAACCCTAAACCCTAAAAGTCTAGCAACTCCCTTAATATAGAATTCTTGAGCACTAGGGGAGCTCGGACCCGGCACTCTATAGCCCGATATAACCTCATATAACCTTGTATCATCCTATATCATCCTATACAACCTAAACCCTATATGGTAGTTTCCCAAAACATGGGGACCCCCATATAGACCCCCAAACACTAGAATCCTTAGTATAGGGACCTCCAAAATGGTACCGTGATTTTTGGTAAACCACCAAATAGCCCAATATATCCCCAAACCCTAAACCCTATATAACCCCATATATCCTGGCCCTCGACCGATAGGAGCATGAGACAGCAAGCTTCATACCTCTCCTTTTGTCCGTTGCCGCAAGCAGAGAGGGAGCCGAAAGTTTGGGAAGTCCCATTGTCACACAGGTTTGTTATTCATGGTTATACAATTATATAAGGTCATATTTGCATATGGAATATAAAAGAAGGATGCAACTTTTTGAGCTTTGTTATCAGAATTTCGGCATATGTCAGTCAGATATCTGTCTCTGAAGTCGTGAGGCTTGAGCAGCAATTGCTTCTCTGCCCAAAAACCTTCCGCTTCCTGCGTCTTTTACGTGATCGTATGCTTTTTCTATCTATAAGTAGCTTGTCGTGAGTAATCTAGAGATTTATGAAACCATTCTGGCCTGGTGGGGTTGCATATTGGTGAACTGTGCCTGAAGCATCCCTCCAAGTTTCAAGGAGGCCAGTAGCCGTCCCAAGACTCAAGAAGCGCTGGTTACTAGTCGGGCAAAGAGATGGCGCGGGATGGATTCAAACCCGCCGCCGATGCAAAGTTTCAGCCGCTACGCTTTACGAGTTGGGTTACGTCGGCAAGTTTTTGCATGACAAATACCATGTACTGCGCCAGGGGCTGCGCGTGAGTTTATTCTGGAAGTTTAGGGCTCAGGGCCTAAAGTTTTCGTCGCACTTAGTCCCAAACACTCTCAGCTGAGGACGCGGGGTGCAAGATTGGCGGTCTGGATCATTGCTGGCTCTGGTCAATGTGCAATCAGCGGAATTCCACTAGAGGGCCCAACATGTAATTCCTACTACGGGAATCCCAATATGGTCCCTAATCTTTGGAAACCCTAATGTCACTCAGAAATGATCCAATGCCTGATGTGGGATGCAGGACAGCACAGCCAGCGCTAAGTTCCATGCCCGCATTCTAGCAATCTTTGCAACAGCCCGCGATCCTGAACCTAAAGCATCTTACGTAAAGTCATTCCCACTCGGGTTTAACAGTTTCTGTTACTGTTAAAGGTAATAGGTTTTTTGTAGCTCTTTGGGAAGGAGAAGAAACATCTTACAGCTACACCTGAGATTCTTAAAGCTCCCAAAGTTATAAGAGTGGAAGCCATAAATTGGAAACTGGGAAGATGCCCTAAAGGAGCTTTGATGAGCCATGGGCAAGCTTCGACAAGTCAGCCAAAACGCAACACTCGCTGAAACCCGAAACAAGGGCTTCTCATACTGTATATAACCCTAAACCCCAAACATAAAACCTAGAGTCCCAAATCCCCATTTAGCCCAAATTCCATCTACTCGAGGGGGTATATACCCCTAAACCCCCAACACGCAATGACTTCGAAAAAAGGCACAGCGGGTCCGAACCTCATGGCTGTTCCGTCGTCCAGCTGGTGAGCAAAACATAATGACAAGCAAGGCACTCAGGGTATGGGCTTACCCGGTACAGGTGATAAGGGGCATATTCTTATTCATGCCCAGAAGTTAGCCGAAAAGTGCATCAATACCATCAAGGCTGTTCATACTTGAAGCACTTGTAGATGACGCCGTGTCGGCCGGTGGAAGCAATGCAGGGGCCTGAAGGAATGGAATTCGGCTTTGGGTACATCCTACTATAAATATGTAAAGACTACTATGGAGTGAAGATCGGCAAATATTTAGCCGTCTACATGGGCGGACACTTCTCGGATACAAGACCCTTCAGACCTGAGTGCCCGGCAACATTCACGCATCTGCAGCAAGCCAGACCCGGGTAGGTGTACTACAAGACGACGTAACATGTGTGTATGTACATATACCACATGTATGCCATATGTGGCACGCGTACAGATATATGATATATGATTCTACAACATGTCTCATAGTAACTTTGTGGAGGGACCGCAGATTGTCACCTAGTTTTCCTACTTCCCCAGGTCTTGTAGGACCGGCAACAGATGTCCTACTGGGTTGCTGTTGACGAACTTGACTTAAGTTACTATTATAAGCCGTATATAAGGCATATACAGGGCTTAAGGTTACTATAATCAGGAAAACCTATTATGTACTTTTAACACATATTATGGTAACTAAATATGAGCACTAAGCCCTAAACCCTAAGTAGCTGAGCCGTAAACCCTACACCCCTAAACCCCTAAACCCCTAACCCCCTAACCCCTTAACCTCTAAAACCCTACACCCCTAACCCCTAAACCCTACACCCCTAAACCCTAAAACCTACACCCCAACACCCTAAACCTATGAGTTCCTTAGCAGCAACCCAGCCTAGGCCTTGCCACTTACAGGATCGACTTTTTCGTCAAGACCCAGAAGGGCGCGGCAGCAAAAAGTGGGGGGTTCCGGAGCCTCCATAAAGTTCGGTTTAGGGTTTAGGGGTTTAGGGATATTCGGCTTAAGGCTTTAGGGTTTAGGGTCTATATAGGGTTTAGGGGTTTGGGATTAAGTACAGGAAGTGCACAGCCCCCCGTCCCGGAAGTCCCTAGCCCAAGAAAATGTAGTGAAAAAAAAAGATGGGCATGCAACAGTGCAGGAAAAAATTAAAAATCTACTCCTCCTCCTCTACCTCCTCCTCCTCCTCCTCCTCCTGCGCCTCCCTTTCCTCCTCCGCGGCCCGCCGCTCCGCGCCCCTTTCCTCCATCCTGCGGAAGCGTCTTTGCGCTTCCGCCCGCGCCGCCCTTACCTCCTGCCTCTCCCTAGGAAAATTGCAGCGATCGCTGCGGGGAGTCTTCTGCTTGTTGCAGGAGCTGCACATGCGGCAGGGAAAAAGATTAATTCGGA
>CAJNIZ010005683.1:0-18967 GCA_905231905.1 Symbiodinium pilosum | reverse complement strand
CAAGATTAGGCTATGGTCAGCTAGCGGCTGTTCTAGAATACGACCAGGCTCACTATGCTTCCGGCCTGTCCAAGCAGCAGTGATGCTGAAGGTGGCTCTGATTCAGCGTCGGCGCAGCTTGCCTGGGATCTGGATCGCTGGAGGCTCATCTCTGGCACCATCAACGCATATTTCTCGCTTTTTGCCAGTATCCCGACGCCGTAGTCATCCTTCCCAATCCGGATGAATTCCGTCGCGCATCCAAAAGATGTTGGGAAAGGGCCATGTACAAGGCCAGAACATTGTTGAACTTGCTGACGGCAGAGTACAACCAGAACAACTACATCATTTACACGTATGTACACTCGCAGGGGGATGAGCGTTTGCAGCTGAAGCTTGTGACAGAAATGCCTCATCCCTTAGGGTCAGTCTTGCCTGAGAAAGTCTGGTTAGAGGCCATGCTGGGATTCCTTGTCCGCGAGGCCAGCTCGTGTGAAGAACTGAGGGGCGCAGACAAGCGGGATGTGATCGGTGGCGCAATGCCTTTGGAGATACTGAACAGCATGCCCTATCATTACTTTGATTGGAATTACTTCCATGCTTTAGCTGCGGCGTCGCGACACATGCGCGCTAGTGGACAAGACATTTATCAGTGGGCTGGCCGGGACATTGCGCTCAATGCTCCTGATTTCGGTGTCAGAGCTGCTGTTCTCCGTGTGTACCGATATTTTCAGTACGCAAGGAGTGTGCAGATTGACATGCCGCAGCTGGCTTTGTTTCTTACTGTGCCGCCTCAAGCCAGACTCTTTGGCTTCAGCGACCAAACGGCAGTTTCTCATCCAACAGCACGTCGACACGCAATTCTTCCAAAGGTCCGACATGTATTGTGCTGAGATGGACGCAGCGAAGCTTTTCTGTAGAGATGAATGGAGAAGGTGTCTCCCCAGCCAGGGTGCGTGACGGCTCCCCTGATGTGACGCCGCCGCTCGCCAAGCTGTTTGTGTGGGCATATTCTCGCCGCAGGCAGGCGGTTGATGATAACGATGTTGAAATTCAACCATTGCCGTCGCCAATTCTCCTGAATGCACAGATCCAGTGCAGCGTGTGCAATGAGCAGCATAGTTTGCTGCTGCCACGCTGGCGCGTATGCCCTTCATGCTGCAATTGGGTTTGCGCTTGTCATGTGGACACGATGCCTTGGAGGCCATGTCCGAACTGCCACCTGAATTTGCAGGACTACGTGGGCGGATCGTCGTCCACGGCGACGTTTGTTGTGCCTGATCGGTTTCAGCGTGTGCTCGCCGGAGCGCAGGCTGGCTTCTGAAGTCGTGCGCCTTTGCTTTCCTTGACCATACCCAACATAGTCGGACTGCCTGCAGAAGCTGAGAGCTTGGTGTCCCACTGAGGAACAAGCTTATGCCTCAGTAAACCTTTCAAACATGCACTGCGCGTTTAACAGTTGAAAGTTTCAAGAATGGATTACGTCTGTCAGGCGCAAAGCCATGATTGTGTCTGCGGATCATCAGATGCGATCGGCCTGACAGAAGCCGACAGCGCCTGGCCTTTGTTCTTGCGATTCTGCAGACGGTTTTTGGTTCGGGTAGTCTTCGAAGAATATAGAACGTCTGAGTGGACCCTGCGAGGTGAGTGGAGATTTCCACTGAGCTCCATGGTTGGGGATCTTCTCAAGGAATCGAAGCCCACGCCTCCGGCGTTCAAGATGCCCGCGAACCATGCATTTGCGTACATTTCAACCTTAAGTGCGTGTGACAGATTATCTCGCCTACATGCTGCGAAGCCAGACCGATCTCTGCGTTTCGAGCATGATGGTCACAAATACTTTTTCAACGACAAGATCATTTGCCGCAGCGCGCTTTAGACTCAACCTACGCAACCGTTCTATAGGAAGTAGATCTATATACTAGAACTCATTCTGTGGCGCAAATTTTCTGTCTGTGTGACCAGATCTAAGGTTACAGGATTGATACACGAGTTTGCTGAGGACTTCGATTCTAATTTGGCTCTGGCCAAAATGAAATCAGGCGGTAACTGGCCGCGTCCCGACTATATTCCTGCAGACGTGGATCTGAAGGCTTTTAGTTCATTGGTAGATGGAAGCGCAAAGCCGAGCCGAGCCGATGTTCTAAATCTCCTGAACGAGACCAAGCCTTGACCAAGCCCGACGTGCGACAGCTTTGTGAGAAATTGGCTGCCTCAAGAGACTCTTGTGAAGATTGGGACGAATTTATTTCTCATCTCGTTTTCCATGACAACGAAATCTTGGCGCTCTGGCAAAACGAAAGAAATGATGCTGCAAACTCAGGCACATGGATGCACTCCATGCTAGAGCATTTGATGAACGGCTTTCAAGTACAGCCTGGAGTTATGAGTCAGGAAATGCTCTCTGCTGTGAATTTTCTGGCGCAGCATCCTGGTTGCAAGGTTTTCCGAACAGCGTGAGCCATCTATGCGCCGAAGGAAGATGTAGCAGGATCTATAGATCTGGTGTTGCGTTGCCCTGAGAGCGATACTTACATCTTGGTGGACTGGAAAAGAAGTGAAAAGTTGCGCGACAAGTATTCCAGCTTCGGAAGAACAATGGCGCCTCCGCTGCAGAACGTTCCAGACTGCCAAGGCGAGCAGTATCGTTTGCAGCTCAACATATACAAGTGGATCCTAGAGACCTACTACGAGCTGCGCATAGGCTCCATGTATGTGGTGTGTGTCCACCCGGCGTATGCGCCTACTGACTTTCTAGATGAGGTGCCGGACATGACTTCAACAGTGTCTATTTTGATGCAGGTTGTGCGTGATCAAGTTCAGCCGCCTTATTCACCTTCAAAGAACGAGGTGCTCGCAGACACGCCCCATCAGCGTCAAGGAGACGTTGGAATTTCTCGAACTCTCATACTCTTATTATACCACTATGACAGGATGGGGGGTCCTCCTAGTATATACCCGTGGCCAGAAGGGCTGCCCACATAATCAGTATCATACTTTGCCAATGGAACAACTGTAAACTTTGAGGCCTTCCTTATTCTATATGACTTGTTTGGCCCTGGTTATTGGGGTAGAGAGTTATTTTGAGACACAACCAAGTACATATACCATATATCTAAATGGACCGTCTAGAATTGCAGTTTGTCACTCCATGACGTCCCCCAAGCCTTGAACCCTAAACCCTAAACCCTAACCCCTAAACCCAAGCCTTGAACCAAGCCTGTGCAAGGTGCTGCGGCCTCGTCTACGTCTTTGGCAGGCCAAACGTGTCCAAACTTTTGCGGGCTATAAACCCTAAAGCCTACCTAGAGTGTCCAAGGACCCAAATAATAGAGTTTTAGGGCCCAAATTAATGGGGTTTATAGGGGTTTAGGGTTTAGGGTTTTAGGGTTTAGGTTGGGTCATTCCCCCTCCCAGTAACTGTCCTGAAAGGGGCCTTAGTAAGGGGGTTCTTATAACTCCTATAACCCATTGTGGTAACAGTTACTGTAAGGGGGAATGACCCAACCTAAACCCTATTTATTTGCTAGGGATTCTGAAGGTGTCCCAGGGGTTTCTAGGGCTCGAACTCGTTGGGTTTCCCAGTAGTTTTCGAGTAGCTTTCCGCTAGATCCTAAAGCACGCACCAATCCTATGAAAGGCCAAAGCACGCGCAAGCTCATGCGCTCTTGCACCAGCCCCCGGCCCACACTGCAACCATAATTCCCGGACCATCAGCCCTGTAAACCTTAATCCAAAACAAGAGACCCAAGCCCCTGCCATTGGCGTACGCTGTTAGGAGCACATCTCTCACTTGAGCGAGCGCATAAGGAGCTGGAAGAGTTGCGAGACTTGGCTGTTTTGCTGGGTAAATTTTAATTTGAGAAGCTTGAAGTAATTCACCATGACGCGGACACACACTAAATGATAGAGAATCTTTGTTGCGGTGACTTGGTTCCTCAACAGCAACCCAGACTTCCTAAACTGCAATGTACAAAAACCCTTGACTATAGGACGACTCGGCCTTGGGGTATAATGGCTTTTGGGTGTTTAAGTTTTCTGGGGAGTTGGGTCAACTGTTCAGTCCTTAGAGGTCTTAGCTTTGGCTGGTTTATCGGGTACCTGGACCCCAAAAATATGTAGAATAATTGTCTCTTGGGCTATGTTTAGAGATTTTGGGCTACATTTTTACCTACTTTGGGGGCTTAGGTAGGGCTCAGGATGTCTCGTGGTTTGTTTGGCCCGATGGCTCTTCTTCTTCTTCTTTTTCCGGGGGCCTGGCTGCAGCTAGGTAGATTATGTTGCCTGCTTTCAACAAACAGAAGGTGCTTACAACCAAGTTGGGCACTCAGGCCCATTTGAGACATACATTGTTCCTCGCAATGCATCTTGCTTACTAGTGTTGACCCTGAACCCTGAACCCTGAACCTTAAACTCCAAGCCTGCACAACCTGAGGCGAAGACCTGCACCCTAAGTCCTTTAACTCAGGATGAAATCCTTCTAACATCGCAACAAGTCCGGATTTTCTCTAAAACATCCCCTATATGGCACTATATGGCTGTCCCATTTATTTTGGATGTAGCTATCCTGTCTCCCTCTTACCAAGGACCTGCAACAGTCTGCTCACCCCACCAAAAAATGCAAATTGTGTAGACGTGCGAGTCCTCGTATAGTGATTAGGGTTCATAATATGGGACTTTCTCGAAACTATGCCTGCTTTATCTCAGAATTGAGGGTGATCTGCTTTCTTTTCTTCAGAAGTGTATCCCTAGGGTCCCAAACGCAATGTTCCCTGAACCCTAAACCTTAGAACCCAAACCCCTAAAACCCTACACACCTAAACCCTCGACCCTAAACCCTAAAACCCTAAAACCTTCAAACCCTAAACCCTAAACTTCTTGTTCGGCTCCCAGGAAGCGAGTACAAAGCCGAACTGGCTCAGCATGCCAGTGCAAAGGCCCAACCTGACTTAGGAGCTTACCGAAGGACTTCTATGTAGTTACCCTTTGGGTCTGTCATGGTATTTTGGCAAGGGATTATAATATACTACCCAAAGCAGAACTGCATAGGAGGGCCTGGACAAGGTATTAAAGTGGTTTATGTAGGGTATTAGGGTTGATGGGATTGGGGTTGAGGGTCATACGGGAGGGGTATACAGGAGTATTGGAGTAACACAGGGTTTGTTAAGGGGGGTACTAGGAGTTTAGATTCTAGCTCACTTAGGAATCTAAGCCCTTTGCGCCTAAAGCTTTTATCTCCCTGACAGCAGATTTCCTTGCATGGAACAAGAAAATACATCAGCAAGATGTTCGTTGAGTACGGGCTTTCAGTTGGCATGTGAGCTATAGCCTAAAACTCCTCAAAGTGGGGTTATATGCGGGATGAAATTGGGTTTGGGGATTTGGGTTTAGGGTTTAGGGCCTCAAGAGGTTATATACGGGAGTATTTAGGAGAGTACTATGAGGGTTACCAAGGCGGATACCAATCTTGAGGCATAGCTGCCTTTGTCCATCAGATAGGGGTATGGAAAGCCTTACGGTTCTTGAGTGTCGCGCAGCCATACTCTAAGAGGAATGAGATGTATATACAAAAAGTTTTCGTATTTGTACATATTTGTACATGCGAGTATAGCCTCCTTGCCGGAATAGCACCATCTTCACTTCCATCGGGTTTAAGCCTTGTCGGAGCGCAAAACAATTAAGCCACATAGCACCAGCCATGCTAGGGGGCTTGTCAAAACATCATCCTCATCAAATCTCTGAGGGGGAGCCCTCGAGCTCCATGTGAGCTGCAGTCTAGACTGCTTAAAGGGGGTCTTATAGTCCCTATGTACATGCGCCCAGAGTTTTCACGGGCACTGATTTTGAGATGACCGTGTTTCTGGTGTGGTGTGTTTGCTGTGGTATATATATACACATATAGATACGTAGATGGAGTAAGAATATGTGGTCCTTTGGTGTTTGCATTTCATAAGAAGCTTCAAAACTGTATAACCTTGTTTGGCTCCGCCACCATCAACACGACTCATGTGCAGAAACTTCAGAGTTGAGGGCGGTTATAGGATGTGTAAGTAATGGCGCTAAGGCGGGGAGCTGTAACAAATAAACGGCTTCCATGCGAAAAGCCTGAATAGTCAATGATGTTGTTATGATGCCTTCTTTCTAACCTGTGTATCACCGAAACCCTAAACGCTGTCCATTTACATTATTTGGACCCCTACATTAGATGTAATCCCGTGCGATCTCAATGATGCTTGTAGCAATTCCCTAACCGAGCGTTAGCCCAACTTGAGGATTTCAGGCCTTGACATGGCGTTAGGGTTTAGGGTTTAGGGGTCATGTTATGAGGAGTTTTGGCTCCAGACACATCTTCGCCCAAGGGGGGTGATGTTGAGCTGGCCTTCAAGACCTGCAGTCTAGAGTTTTTTGGGGTTTAAAACCAAAACCCAAAACCCGAAACCCTCAACCCTAAACCCCTAAACCCTAAACCCTGAAACACCCCCAAAGCTGCAACCGGAGAGCCCCATACTCTTCGCCTGTCATGCAAGAGGCCTCAAACCTGAAGCACTAAAAATCCCGAACCCTAAGCCTAGGAACCCCAGTGCTACCCTTTTACCCTTAGGTTTAGGGTTTAGGGNNATATACCAACAGAAAAAAGGGTACCCTTATTGTAATATGGTTACTGGGCTACCAAGAAGCCGTAAACCCCAACGCTGCAGGTGCAGTGGCAGGCGGCTGCAGAATCGCTAGAGGCCCTTGGCATCGCGTCTGTGCAGCTGAGGGTTGCTTGGAGGTATGGAGTACCATGTGAGCTATAGTCTAAACTCCTTGAAGGGGGTGTATATGGATTATATAGGGGAGTATTACAGGGGTTCCTAGGGGGGAATACTAGGAGTTTAGACTATAGCTTATGTAGGGTAGACTTGTGTTATCAGTCTTTGGAGTGTATATACATAGGGTTCCGTAGGAATATTGGTGAGTGTACACCTTTGGTGTGTAATCTTAGGGCCATGTCTATATATGAGTCGCGGTCAAAATTACCGTTTACTTCCTTTAGTCTAGGCGGTAGTTGTTGCGCAAAAATCTCTGAGATCGATAGGGGACGTCCTAAAACTATAGGCTTATTTCATTTAAGCGAGGGTTAAGAGAAGATCCCCCAAACGTGGAAATCGATAGGGGACGCCTTAATTCAAGAACCAAGAGAGAACAAACAAGTAATTTTGACGCCGCCTCATATGTATATAAACATTTTTACACACATTCTACCAAACCCTAAACCCTAAAGCCTACTGACAGCCCAAGCATGCATAAGCCCTCTGAGTCCTCTCATATGGTTATAACCTGGTTTTAACTGAAAGGATTGTATTTTGTTCAATTCTTCAGGCCCCTATATCATATGAAGCTCCTGTATACTCCCTGCTGTCCATTTCTTTTCCTGGGTGTTTTCGATTTGATTCTCCCTTCTTCTACTTATTTAGGGCCCAAGTCTGTCACCCTAAACCCCAACTCCTAAACCCTCTAAGCTGGAGTTATTTAGGCTTCCATCAGACCCTCCACCTACTTCTATGTTGGCCGAAGTACTCACTACTAGGGGCCACACATCCCGAATTAAGGATGCCAAAAGGGTCTTGGTACCCTAAACCCTGAACCCTGCAGGTACCTTAAGTAAAGGTACCAGGAGGGTCTTGGTACACTCTGTACCCTAAAACCGAAAGCCTAAACCTTGACGCCAACTTGCCGTTTGGCGGAGGCCGCTAGCAGAGAACAAGCTGAGCTGCACCGCGAGCTGAACGAGCTGTGGCTGAAGCCAATAGGGTTTAGGGTTTAGGGTTTAGGGTTCAGGGCTTCGGGATTAGGATTTAGGATTTAGGACTTCAGTTTTTCTGGGGGGTTAGTGATTAGAGGTCAGGGTTTGGGGTTTGGGGCTTAGGGAGTAGGATTTAGGGTTTGGGGTTTAGTGCTTAAGGGTTTGGGGTCCAGGATTTACGGTTAGGGGTTCAGGGGCCAGGGCTGCGGGTGGCTTAGGGTGACCATTATCCTCCTAGCATGCCCCTATGGGTTCCAGTACGGGCACACAAAGGACAGGCATACTCTGATGGAGAATCAAATGGAAAGGAAAATGACATGGAAACTCCTGGGGGTTTCTAGGGACTACATGCTGTAGAAGCCCGAACTGATTAGCAATGTTCTCATGTCTCAGCCGACGAGAAATTCAAACAATCACGCAGCACATGCTCATTTAGGGATGGTTTTGGGTGACATTGTTATATAAGCCTAATAGATCCCCAATATTGCCCCAAGATAATCCCTAACATAACCCCAATTTGACCCTAATAGAACCCCAATATAACCCTAATACTACCCCAACAGGCATCTCCGATTCTCATGGATGGCGGGGGTTCTCAAAAAAGGCAGGTCCTGGGGATCCTGGAGATGTGGAGTTGATCAAAGGGTTTTGGGGGGTCCCCACCTAGGATTGCAAAGGGTGGTATCCCAGAGAGCCCAACTCCTGTTAATTAAGGAATACAAGCTAAATGGTACTAGGGTTAGTTAAGGAATATAACCTAAATGGTGTTAGGGTTGACTAAGGAATCTAACCTAAATGGTACTAGGGTTAATGAAGGAATATAGCTTAAATGGTACTAGGGTCCCTAATATGATATAAGCTATATTCCTTAATTAAGGGGTTTTGGGCTCCCTGGTATGTTGAGAAGCAGCTATGTCATGCATGTCATGCGCGGAGTCTGGACAAAGTAGCTCACTGGTCCGAACCCAAGTCTTTTGCGTATGTTATTGTTCCAAGCTTATAGCCCCCCTGAAGTAGAATATGCCTATATCTTTGGGTATATAATAATAAGATAAGATCCCATATACCCCATATTCTATCTACTTAAGGGGGACTATACATGTGCGAAGATAGGTCAGTTGTAACACGTTGATCTCTGGCGACGCTTGCAACCCAAAAAACATTGTTGGTTTTTGTTCGGTTCGTGCTTGGCAATAAGCTTGAAGCCCCTAAACCCTAAACCCTAAACCCTAAAGCATTGCCTGGATATCAATGCAATGTCACGTCTTACACACGAAGGGCCATGGCCTTGTTTTCCATCTGTTGAAAGAAAGGACAGGCCAGTGCTTAGAAGACCCTACGTGTTACATGCCTAGTTTAAAGCAGGCTATTTCCTAAAGCTGAGTTGCAACGCGAGATTGTTGCTTGAATCTAGGGACTTATCAAATTACTGGCTCTATGGTCCTGAGTTCCTTCCCAAACTACAGTATAGCCTGCCTCAAGTAGACCCCAAGCTGCTATCGATAACCATTCAGGCCTCTGTAGTTCCCCGGCCCTAAGGGTCCAAATCCATATTTCTGATATACTTGCCCAAAGCCTGTGCTACAAGGCTATTACCCAAATCCGAAGTAAGCACATCCCCCGCATATTAAAACCCCCCTCCACCCCCTAATGTTAAGTATTCCCATTGCGATATATTAAAGAGATATATATGGGAATATTAAAAGATTATATAGAAGATTTGTTTTCATACATTATAACCCTAAGGGTCCAAGTACCCACATGATAAGGCCTTACGGTACCCAAAACCCCAACATATGTGTACTGGGGCCCCTAGAGTAAGGGATGAGAGTACTCAGCTATTTGATAAGAGGATCAAACGCTAGACCCTAAACCGATCCTCTTGGCAAGTCACATACCGCACTGTTCATCTAAGGATGAGAAGCTTCGCTTCTGCAGCTTGCCCGGGTTTAAGGTCTGTTCCTAGACCCTCCACCTACCCTCTAGTAGGCCTGAGTACCGACTATTGGGGGCCATGTATATGCAATTAAGGGTAATTACTAGGAGGGTCTCGGTCTACATAATTTCGGATTAGGCTGTGGGGTTGAGGGTTTTTAGGGTTTAAGGCTTAGGGCTTACAATTCGGGGTTCAAGCTGAGGGTTAAGGGTTTAGGCAGCGACAGCCATTTGCAACAGGCCAAACATGGACTTCCCAAATACCCTCTGGATTTGGCCATTCTGGCCATTAACTCCATGGAAATACTGGGTCTATGGGCTATGATTATTCGAATTTGGGAGGTCTCGGAGTATGTTGCCCCAACTGCTGAACCTTGCAGCCATTACGTACATGATAGTAATGGGCCCTCAATGTAAGGGTCGGGGCTACCTAAATCTCATGGGTACCATAGCCACGGAATCTTGAACCTCTTCCCTCCTGTGAATGCACAGCCTGACATGGACGTTACAAGGTGACATAGAATAGGTCGCAAGCTTTGTGGCCTCCAAAGATCCCCCAAAATGTCCTTGCTATAGGGTGCCTTCAAGGATACAGATTCTATCGGCACCCCTTTGGTCTACGTTTAACAACAGTCCATTAGACAAAGAGCGAGGGCGTTATTTAGAAAGGTGGAAAGGATGGAAATGGGAAAGGTAACGGTAGAAACAGGCACATGGTGGTAGGTTCTTATGCATTGCTGTACTTTTCCTATGTGTTCTACATGTTTCCACCTTGTGTCTACATTTTTCTACCTGTTTCTCCCTTGATTCTACCTTGTCCACGCTTCACCTTTTTCTCACCCTTTTCTACCATTGTCATGCTTTTTTTAATAGTGTCACCATTCGCTTTGTTGCTACCTTTGTTGCACCTTTTTGTTTCACCTTTGCTCACATTGTTTCCACCTTGTTTTCCACCTGGCTATCACCCTTTTATCCACTGTTGCCCACCATGAATCAGTTGCTTGGCTTTTCTCACCGTTGGCATGTACTGTTTTTTCTACCTTTCCCTGTCCCATTTACCTTTTTCAGCCTTTCCCACCTTTTTTAAGATTCTGCATGTTTCCAATCCGCCCAAATGAGTTTGTTATGAGTCTACGTGAGTCCGGTCTTCCTCACTATGCCCCAAATACTTTCTTTGCTTGGCAAGATTAATCATAGTCTGTGTACTGCCCTCACTCTGTAACAGTAATTTGATCAACTGAACCTCACGCCCGAAGCCCTGACCCTAAACCCATTGGGGTTCTGTTGGGATTATACAGGGGTTATATAGGGATGATGGAAAATGGAAACTACTGTTTAGGGTTTAGGGCAACCCCCCCCCCAGATGCACTCTATATCCCTTCAACCCCGCAACTTCGAGGCATAGAATGCTGCTTCCTAGGTATAGGGTATAGGGTTTAGTATACTTGCTGATCCGTATATAACCCCAACATCATCGACAGGTGATCCCTATGAATTCTCCACATACGCTCAATATACAACCCCATATTATCCCTGAGCTCTATGCCATACATATAAATATATATATATACACACACACACCTCTATATATCTATATATATATATATGTACAGACGTATACCCTAGACCCTAAACCCCTAAACCCTATAAACGCTAAACCTTATAAGCCCTAAACCATATATATATATGTATACACATATCGACATAGATTCCCATAGAAGCGAGGCAACCTCCAGGCGGAGAATGCCGCTGAAAAGACGGAGAGCATGTCAGCTCGCGGGGCCCTGCAGCAGTTGCAAGGCAAGCTGGATGCCAGCAGCTTGGCTTGCCTCAAAGGGGTTTAGGGTTCTAAGGATTTAGGGTTCAAAAGGGGTTTAGGGTTCTAAGGATTTAGGGTTCAAAAGGGGTTTAGGGTTCTAAGGATTTAGAGTTCAGTGGCTTGCCTCAAAAGGGTTTGGGAGCTTATAGCCAGTGGTTTAGGATTTAGTTAGGGGTTTAGGGCTGAGGGGCTTGCCTACATGGGTTTGAGAGGGTTTTGCGTCTGGGAACTTGCCTTGCAGGGTTTAGGCGTTTCATGGGGAACCGCAGGAAGAGTTCGTCATGGGAATATATGTATATAGGGTCTAGTTTAGGGTCCCCACTACCCGACGTGGAATTCTGAAAAGGACTCTACAAGACAAGGGCACTTCATTGGCTTTCATGTTAGTTCTGAGGAGGGTAGCGTTGAGGGTATAAGGCATTAGGATTGAGGATTGGTAAGTCAGGGATGCTTGAAGGTTCCAGGGGCTCTTTGAATAGCCAAGCCCCTTGATTCAGGATCTGACTTCAAAGCACAAGAAGATTCCGAACAGGATTCAAGGTAGATTCTCGAGCTTCCTGAACCAACTGATGTTAGAGGCACTGGTGGCTTCCGAGTTGACTATGCAGCCTGATTCATTCAGGTTTCTCAAAAACGGTGGACTTCTTTGGAACGATCGGGACATACAGCGATATAGCCGGGTTGTCAAGAAACTCTCTGTCCCAGCTCGTCAACATGTTTTACCGCATGATTGCAAAGTCGTCGGGATCGACATGAGATCGGCATTGAAGGGGCTCACGGCTAGTTTTTTCATGGTGAAGTACCCCCAAGTGTCCAAGTATCAGCTTCTCCCCCAACCTGTATTACGATTGCGATTCTCCAAATTCTACAAGTCGATGATTGACTGCTTTGACATGCTTGGACCCTAGGTTACTGTACTGTTTCGATATTGCGTTGATGCTGGTTGCGTCTTACACTGCATCTTTTGCTTGCTGACTTTAGTTCAGCCGCCCCTGCCTCCAGGGACCTTCACAGTTGTTTGGGGAGTTGATGAAGAAGAAACATAGGTAAACCTTGCAGAGGCAGCATCTACCACACGTACTGCGTGAGGTGGAAACTGCTGGAAGCATTCCTCCGCATCTCCGGCAATCAATCCCTCACCCAGCGGGTCCAAGTATCCATTGGTTGATCATGCGAGATTGCGTGCCACTGAATCATTCAGTTATAAGTTATAATTATTTCAGAGCTTTTCAAGCCCGATACGTTGCGCGTGTGTGAGCAAGCCCTGAAGTAACAATAGTTTGCTGAGATGCAATATCCTTGCTTTCGCCCTTAAAGATCCCTGTGCCCAAGCAGCAAGGCTGTAGGGCACCTAACCCTAAACCCTCGTACTTAGACCCTTTGGGTAAGGCACCGGGACCCTTGGGTAAGGACCAGCCAAGCGCTGCCCAGGTATGCAATCTGAACGTCGGCTGGCAGTGGAGTGCAACACTCACGTTGAATCGCTGCGGCTCTTTGCCTTGGAAGTACCCACCACCGTTGCGTGACCTTTAGGGTTTACGGTCAAGGGTTTAACTTTTAGGTTTCAGTAATTTAGGGTTTTGTGGAGCTTTCATGAGAAGCTATGTAGTAGGTTTCCAGGCTTCATAGCGGCTGTATAGTGCTCAGCGATGCTGTTCGTAAGAGTGGTCTGGGGGCTTGGGGGGCAGCGCTCAGGATTTTGGATGTTAAGCAGGTCTGCAGCATAGAGCTTCAGTTGATGGTTCCCGCTTTGAGGTGACTTTGTTTTGACTTGGGTTGGTAAGGGCACGTTGATGCGCCAATCTACACGAAAGAGCACGGGACCTGGGCTGCAGAATTCGCTAAACAGACCCTTCTACGTAGTTCCCTTTTGGGTAGTATACTATAGGAACTACATTGGAGCTCTTGGGTAGCTGGATTTTTTTGCCCTGACAATTGCGTTTGCCAGCTGCAAAATCCTTCCCTCTGTCCTCTTACAATCAAGAGCGGCAGAGGTCTTGAGTACCTGAATGGGCCATTGAACCCCTGCCCCCTTGAGCCATCAATTTTGCAAGGGCCTACATGGCTCCATTCTTCGGTCTATTGACACTACGCCATATGACTGGAGTGCCAGGATGGTGTACAAATAAGTTAATGTCCAACTCACGAAGAACTATCTGCACATTGGAGCTGTGCAGCCGAAAGAGTTCCTAGAGGGTCCAAGGACCCCAAAAATAGGGTTTTAGGGCCCAAATATTGTACTATCAATGATATTTGGGCCCTAAAACCCTATTATTTGGGTCCTTGGACCCTCAGAAAAGCCCGCAGAGCAACCATCCAGCTGGAGTACAACAGACAAGGGAGACAATGCAGTCATGAGATTTTTTGGGGTTTAGGGTTTAGAGCAGAAAATGAAGGACTGGCTAGTAGGGACAGATAGAAGGGGTTCTTATGTACCAAGTACCAACTGCTCAGGGATGAATTCCTTTATTCCCTACGAACCTTCAGTAAGTTGGGGTCCCCCGAAAATTGCCCAACGTATGGAAATGAGTCTTTAAATTCAGCTCAGTGAACCAGTATTTTGGGCGGTCCTAAGTGGTGCAAGATTTCCTCCATCCCTAAACCCTACCTGTAACCCCTATTGCCTACAGTTCAGTATTGAAACTGCCTAATTAGGCATAGCGCACAGAACTATAGGTAATTGGCGTCCTCCATTCCTATACCCCAAAGCTTGAACCCTAAACTATAAACCCTAAATCCTAAACCCTTAATCTAAAACTCTTAAACCCTGAACGGTAGGGAAGGGCATGATCTTCCAGCAGAGGAGCATGCAGAGCGGTACGGAGGCCCTCATGGGTTCACTTCGAGAGGCGCAGCTTCAATGCCTTCAGGATCAACTGGGAATGTCAAAGAACGCAGGGTTGATAGGGTTTAGGGTTTAGGGTTTAGGGTTTGGGGCTTTGGGTTTCAGACGTCATTTCAGTTGAAGCTTCAGAGATGCCACTTTGTGGTCTAGGGGGGTCTAGCGTTTTGGGCGGTGAAAGAAAGCAAAAGTATTCCTATGTGTCCAAGGCTTCAAATAGTAGGGTTTAAGGGCCCAAATACCATTAATAGTATAGCCCTAGACCCTAAGCCCTAAATGCTAAACCCTGCGCTTGCGTCCTATAATCTTACTGGCGTTGTGGACCTTGAGTCGTACTATTTGGGTCCTAGGGGTATGAACATAGGGATAATGGAAATGAAAATGTAAACTACTATAGGATTTAGGGTTTTATAGGGAGAACGGAAAAGAAAATGGAAACTACTCTGTATAGTGTTATTTGGGTGGGGGGTCTCGGGGGCCTAAGGGAACACAGGAAAGCGCAACTTCTCTACATTCCAGGTATACTATTTAGAGGCTAGAATGAGGACCCTGAACCCTATACCCGAGGACCCATACCTCCATTTCCTGGGAATAACCAGAAAACCAAGGGGCCCGTTCAGGGCTAAGGTTAGGCTTTCGCACGCTTTTGAGGTTGTAGGGGGTTAAGGGATTTAGGGTTTAAGGGTTCAGGGTTTGGGAATTTAAGGTTAAATGACCCCCAAAGTATGTAGTGTACTGGCCTTTGGGGCCAGTTTGAGGTCTCCATTGTAGCCGCACAGAAGACGCTTCTGTGCGTGACCATTTCCGGTCAGTGTAAACCCAGTACGCCAGAAATGTGGTTTTAGGTCCCAATACTTTGGTATGAATGGTATGATAGGATTGATTTTGGTCCCTAAAACCCCAAATATTTGGGTGCTTGGACCCTTGCGGCCCGGCAGTTCCGAATCATCCCTCGTAGGCATCGGTGTCCAGATTTTTTGTTGAATGAACAGCCCAGCTGCACTGTGATATAGGATTAGTCCGTATCACTTCTTTGTAGAGTAGGTAGTAGCACATGGACCATGAGGGCTGTGTAGAAAGTCAAAGAACAATACAATCCAGCTACCCGTATCTAGTGCGGCCCTGGGTTTAGAGACTACGGCCTATATGCAGGACCAGAAGCATATCCCTGCCTGAGCACGTACACCTAAAACTCTGGACCCCAAACCCCGAACCCAGAACTCTAACTCGTAATCCTTTATAGCCCCCACAAGTAGATAGAATATGGGGTATTCTATCTACTTAAGGGGGACTATAAATCTAAAACTAAAATCCTAAACTAAATTCTGAACCCTGTACTCGTGCAGGCTGAGGCCAAGATGGAGTTCATCTCCCAAGATCGTCTCTCCCAGAGTGCTAAGACGCTAGCCGAAACGAGGCTTAGGGTTTAGGAGTTATTCAGGTTTAGGGTCTAGGGTGGCCAGGGCTTTAGGGTCTAGAGCTTGCGGTTTAGGACTCCACATGTAGATTGCTGATTGGGCTCAGGTTACCCAACCTCCAGAATAACGACCCTATGACTATCATGTGGCTTCATGGTAATTGTTATTGAAGTGAGGGTCACGTAGGTCCTCTTTTATTATATAGAGACCTGCATTATTTCCAGGAGCTAGTCCGATAATCATGTCTATAGAGTACCTCAAATAGACTTCAAAATCATAATGGTACCTTCAGGCTATGTATCCCCTATATAAGTCCAGTGTCCAAGTCATGTTCCATGTCCTTTTGCATGTCGTTAATTAGTGATTAGTTAGGCCCCAAATCCTAAGCCCTAGGCCCTATAACTTCCCTAAACTCTTATAAGCCCTACACCCCTAAACCAAGAAAACCTAACCCCCATATCAGATTGGGGATTTCGGGCTTTGGGCTACACGGTGGTTCCAGCAAACCTGAAGAGCTATTATCATGGAGTTTAGGGTTTAGGGTGGTACTCCCTCCCCCGTCTGAGTTTAGGGGTTGCAGCCCCCTCCCCCGCCCCAGACCTCACCGATTGGATGCATTTCTGCATTTCTGCAAGTTTAGGAAGTTGTGCTTTTTTCGTACTGGAAAAATAGAGCCCACAAGGGTTAGGGTTAATAGTGGCCCAAGTAGTAGAATATGGCTTTGGGTATTTTATAATAGGATCCCCATATACCCCATATTCTATTTTCTTAAGGGGGATTATGGGTTGCCACCAGGAATCGCCCTTTAAATACAGCCCTCCCTTAAGGACGCCCCTAAACCCTAAACCCTAAATCCATTAAACCCTAAACCGAGAAGCCAAGGGCCTTTGCGGTGCAAGCGGAAGTTGAGGACTTGCAGAAGCGCCTGGCTGGCTTCTGAGATCCGGGTTGTACCGCGAAGACAAGGGTTGGGGTTTAGGGTTTAGGGTTTAACCCTAAACCCTAAACCCCTATACCCTAAACCCCGATTTAGTGTGTAGGGTTTGGGTTGCCTAGGCTTTGCAGCAAGGAGCGTTTTGTGGAGTTCTTTAGGCTACCGGATTCTTAGCTCTTAGCTGGCAAGGGCAGTATATTAGGGAAATTAGGGTTATATAGGGATCTATGGGGTTCAATAGATGGTGGAAAAGAAAGTGGAATCTACTAGATAATTTGAGGGCCTGCATGAGCTATAGTCTAAACACTTTACAAGGATTGGACGTTCTGATGTTTTTTTTTTTCTTCGGATTTGGGGTGCAGGAGTTGGGTCTTATCCCACGCTGCGAAGTTTGGGGAGGCAAGACTGTATGAAGTTGCCTTGCTTTCAGGCTTTTATGGGTTCTTAAGGAGGAGTGGGAAAGAGAATAGTAGTATAATTCTTACAGGAATTTACAGGTGGATTTTTCAGGGTCCACCCCTCTGAAGCATCAGTAAGGGATTATCCTAGTAACCTCAGAACTGTCTGTGACCTTCTGTGTAGAGCAGGTCGGCCGGTTTTGTCAGCATGCTTGATTCATTGGCGATTGGTGCAGTACAACACAGGTCCATTAATTGGGGTTCCTATTGCAATACGGGTCCCTATATGCATGTCCTCCATTTTGGGAAAGGGGAATGCAGGCCAAGTCCCCATTGACCAATATCATCTTAATGCTTGCCTTCAGAGCTTTGGGCTGTTTCAAAGAGGCTTGCCCTGGAAGTCTAAGTCTAGGAACCCCAGTGCTACCCTTTTACCCTTTTTGGGTTCTGGGTTCCCATATATAATATACCAACAGAAAAAAGGGTACCCTTATTGTAATATGGTTACTGGGCTACCAAGAAGTCTATGAATAACACCTACGCGGAGCGCTGCTTATCTTCAAGAAACTCCAGGGCCATGCCGATTCGAACGCACACGTCGAATATCTGCTGACTCTAACACTTTTGCCTTAGACTCTGAAATCCTAAGCCCTAAACCCCTTACCCTAAACCCCTACACCCTGAAATCTAAGCATTGGTATAAGGATTACTTCGGGTTGCTGGAAGCAAGCCCTGGAGACGGATAATTCCTCCAGCAGTTTCTTTGAGGAAATAGACATGGGAGCCTGATGAAATCATTACCAATATGATGGTCCCACATTTCTTGTATAGTTCTAGTAAAGGGGGTCTTCAGCCAGACATCAAAATGACAACATGAGAGCTGAATAAGATAATTGCTATAGTGGGGTCCCAAGTTTCTTGTATAAGTATAGTATAAGTATAGGGTACCTCAAGCAGCCTTCAAAATTGGCAACTTTTTAGGCAGCTGTATTACACTCCCTGCCGAGGTGGACGCTCCTAAACCCTATTCGGATCTCCAGTTTTAAGCACCATCGAGGCATCAAGGCGCTGCAGAAGACTTGTTGCGCCGGACATGTTGTACTGGAGCGACAGCATTCAATAAAGAAGCTTGAAAGAGAAGCGACACGCCTGAGTATTGTTGTAGTCCCTTATGCCGTGCACCCTATAAACCCTTAACCCTCATCAATTACCTCCCATACCCACATCCTATCTTCACCATCTCCCAAAAGGTCCATGTAGCTATATCGTCCATGCGTGGGCCCTAAAGTCCTGTTACATATATATATATAATTACACATATATACATATATGTGTTTGTATGCATGTATATATACATGTATATATATATATTGTGGGCTTTAAGTAAACTCTAAGTTCAGGGTGGAACTATCGTTAACTATGTAGAGCCCTAAGCTAAAAGCCCTGAGCCCTGCTGCGCCCCAATCACTAAACCTTAAGCCCTAAATTTTACATAACCCCTACAACCCCCTCATCAATTTTATCGCGAGTTATTGGGTAGTTTCCCAAAAAATTGCGAGGCCAATCTAGACCCCCAAATACTATAGTACTTGTTATAGTGCCCCCCAAATATGGTATCCCTAATAGGAAACCCTAAACCCCAAACCCTAAATAGTAGCTTCCATTTTCTTTTCCATTATCCTTATATATAACCCCTATATGAGCCGCCGCAGTTATCTATGTAAGACAAGGGAAGACTAGCCGCGTCGGTATTTTTGTTGTAAAGCAAGCGTTCTAAGGGGAACTAGATAGGGACCACGGATCGAACGAAATAGGTCGAATTCCCATTATGAGTCAGAGCTATGCTTATGTTCCAC